>VZTF01001315.1:107794-384517 GCA_013397755.1 Cnemophilus loriae
GGCGGGCCCCCCCTCGCAGCCCCCCCCCCGGCTGCCCATGCAGCGCCATTAGCTGCATGCGACCCTTCCCCACCTCGGTCTCCCGTGGCGTGGCGGGGCTCCGCGGAGCCGCTGGCCTAGGTGCTGGCAGCGGGGCGGCGGGACGTGCCCGGGGCCGGGGGTCGTCTGCCCGTGTCACCCGTGACGAAAGGTCGCCGAACATGTGGGTCAGTGCGGCGCCTCCGGAGAAGGGGGTGGGTGCGGGGCGTGCCGTGCCGTGCCGTGCTGTGCCGTGCCTCGCCTCGCCTCCCGAAGCGGGATCAGGCGGCCGGCGGCTGCCTTCTTTGCTCGGTAAGGGTTTATTGTTATCCGAGGATGCATAACGTTGCATGATCTGCACGTCTTCTTCTCTCCCCCTTCCCCCTGCGTAGACTTCAGTGGAGAAGAGCAAACAGAACTGAATCCCTTCCCTCTCGCAGAGCCATTGCGAGGGGACACGGGGGGAGGGATCGCATCCTTCCACTGGGCCACGCCATGCACGTTTTTAACTAAAGGATCCTCAGCCTTCAGGCTATGTAACCCAGCTCTCCCCTCCTACACACATGCAGATACCAAGAAGTCCCTCGATCTTTAAGCACAGGTATCTACAGGTAAACACAGCATTCTGGGCACACTTTCTCCCTTTCGGGAATTTTTTTTTTTCTGTGCAAACCACAGGTACAGCTATCAGTTACATGGGGATATATGATGCAATATGCCAAAAGAATCTTTGAGAGCAAAACAGAGTTCATTTGGCAGTACATGTCTCTTCCAAGCCGGTCTACTCTGTCTCTCCCAAGAGCACATGGGCATCTGTGGGAAAAGGGGACCTCTGAGGACATCAGAATTGCACCACTGCCCCAGATGGAGGGACTGTGTTACCCCAGAGTAAATCTGAGGGACTGTGTCAAAGCCTGGTGCTGTGATGCTTCTTGTCTCAGTGGGAAAGCCCTTTGTGAGCACTTGCAGGGAACCATCTACTCCTGCAGCAGCAAACTTTAAACTACAGAATCCAGTTTCTACTTTGGGAATTAATTCCCGTATCTAGTCTCTGTCTCTTAGCAGTCTCAAACGTCCTCATGACCTAGAGAAATCTCTTACGTCTCCTGTAATGTCCATATGGCAAAGATCACTGCAATATTTCCCTAGAGATTCTTCAAGCTCACCTGGATCACTGTCTCTACAGCATATCAGGACGTGTATTGCCTCCATCTCCTGCCTTGCCCCTATCCTCCACACACCCACACTGCCGAGGACATTATTATCCTGTTAGCTGGATAATTATCGGTACGCCTTTTATCGATGTGTGTCTGAACTGGCAGCATTAATTCTTGGTCTCTCTTCCCACAGTGTTGTTGAAATAAAGAGCAAACGTGCATTTAGTAACATCCACTCTCCACTCCAAAATGTGGTTAAGCTGTCGTACAAACTACAGGTGTTTGTTGCTGTGCATAGCAGCGTTTTTGTGATCTGTAACTTGGAATCTGTGTTACAAAAAACCCCCTTGTATAACTGAGCTGTTGCAAGTGTCATTCTCATATGAGATTATATATATGTTTATAAACATATATATAATCTCATATAATATATATTATGTGCTATATATAATATATATATAACACATACATATAATCTCATCAAATATATATATTTATAAATGTCATACAGTTATGTGGGCATAGATGAAAACAGAACATAGCATCTATGCATTAAAATGTCGATGGGATAATGATAGCTGAAAATTCACTTTGTCTGCAAATTGCAGTCCTTCAATGCAGACCTTAATGGTACAGCTGTTCGACTTCTCATGTGATAGCGATTTTTGTTTTGTGTGATATACGTTCATTCTTGATGGTGATAGCACACTGGACTTTAGGAACCTACTTATACAGTTAACCGAGTTTTTCTTGCCGTGGTGTTACGAAGGCGTGTGCTTAGGGGGATTGCACAACTATGATTCTGGTCTCTGTGGGAGTCAGATCTGAATGTAGTAATAGTGCCTGATGCCTGCTTTGTGTGAAACTTCTACACGGCTTTGCTTTGGAAGGGGCTTCTTCTGTTCTCAGTCCTGGAGGCTGGATTTAGTGAAGGTGGGATGCTTGAGTTTTATTTGGACTCTGCCACCTAAGGAATTTTGTTCAGAACAATTCTTACTTGGCAGCATAGATTTTTGGCTCCAGCCTTCCTGGAGTTATTGAGAGGACTCTTCAGACATATTTTGGGAAATCAGTGCTTTGAAGTACTAGTGCTGAGCTCTAGGATGTGGTTAGAAACTAACACCCTAGCATGAGCAGAGCTTTGTGTTCTCTCTTCCAAGTGTACCTGGTTAGATTTTTGCAGAATTAGTTCAGTGTACAGGCTCTGTATTGCCTTTCCAAGACCAGGTAGGTCCTAGAGAAAGGAGTGTTATGCTTGTATTGGTTTTGCCTTGGAATTTGCGTGGAGCAGATTTTGAACTCAGAATTCAAGAGGTTTTAATTAGTGATAGAAAGCTCATAATCAGTCACATTTAGTTTATTCACCACACAAGGGCCAGTGCAGGATTGTGCCCTGAGCTTGCTCCGGGCCTTTTTCCATTCCAATTTTAAGCAAGCCACATGATTTCTTCATCTCCCGCAGGGATGTTTTACTATGATCTAGTTAGATGTCATAGTTTGCACATGTTTAGTGATGTGCAACTTTACATTTTCTTCCCTAAATATGAGTTTTCTGGTTACTTCTCCCTGGGGAAAAGTAATTGAGAGGGTCATAACAGAGCAGCTCCATATGTGATAATTTGAAATAGAGTCATACATCATCTTTAAATTTTGTAGAGGACACCAGAATGGCAGTGATCACATTATGATTTCCTAAGGTATGAAAAAAGCTGAAAAGTTATCTTAAAAGGCTAACCTGATATCCAGTCACCTTCTCCACTGTCACATCTCGATGTCATACGTGTGTAACATGGCATGATAGCAATTACACAATGAAAACTAGAGGTGGCTTCTTCCTCTGGTAGTGGCTCCAAGTCATGTCTGTGTACTGGTGATACCCCGTCATAGTTCCTAGAGAGCTGCCTAGCAACTCTCATCATAGCTGGGTCTCAGTTTCAGGGAATGTACAGGAGAATTTTCACTGAGGTTGCTGGACAGTGAAGGCTGTAAAATCCAGCTAGGAACTTGTAGATAACTGGGTACCAACCAGCTAAATTCCAAAGATCAGCTTGATTGTTGTCAGTAACTGAGTTAGCCACGTTTAGAGTTTCAGGTCTGCACAGGTGTCTGAATGCATTGCAAGTGTACCTTTGACTTCAGCGTAGACATCTCCTAACACTGGCTGTTCTGATTAGTGTGACAAGGTTTCTTTTAATTCCTTAAATGGATTTAGATTAATAGAAAGCTCAAGCCTGTTAAGCTCAAGACTGCTCTCTCTTTTTTTTCCAGTGATTTCTCTGATTTCTCTCACGTCTTTGCACAGAAGCCTGCAGCAAACATGTTTTGTGAATGTGACGTAAAATGGTGGGAAAATATTCCAAGACATTAAAAACTAATAGTACTTTTGGAGTGTGGAAGAAGAGAATCTAGAGTTGCTCACACTGGGTGTCAGGAAAAACTTTTTCACTGTGGGAAGTGTCAAGCACTGTAAGATGTTTCCCAGAGAGGTTGTTCAATATCCATTTTTTGAGGTTTTCAAGACCAGACTGGATAAAGCCCTGAGTAATCTGGTCTAAGATGATAGCTGACTCTGCTTTGAACAGGAGTTTGTGCCTCAGGAGGCACCTTCCAACCCAATTATCCTGTGATCCTATGCTTAGGATCTAAAGACTCTGAGTCAGGTTAGACCCACTGCTTTAGTCTTGCTCTGCCAGAGGGCCCCAGGTCTTCTACATGTCGTTAGTACACTCCTATACGTTGCCCCCTTCACCACTTTCCTTTAACTACTGACAGTGCCATGTGCCACAGAATTCCTCACCGTGATGACCCTAGCTGTCAGCTGAAGTCCTGTCCGTGTGTTTTCGGTCTGGCAGTTTTGCAAGGAGCAGCCCAAGTGACAGCTAGGCTCGTGCACCGAGCATCAGTCACTGACTGCGCAGGCTGGAAAAGGCAGTGCTCTTAATTGTTCAGTCTCTGGGTCAGATGCGATCTGCCAAAGCCAGGTACCTGGCTTGCTGGGCTCCCCTTCACAAGGAACGGTCAGTGTCCTGTCAGAGGCAGGAGTACGTACTTCCTACGTTGCTTTCCCACTGGGTGTTCTATGCTAAGTGTAAATGAGTGGCTCATAGCACCCACAGCAGGAGAGACTGAGCCAAAGACCACCCACTCCTAATCCAGCCACTTTAGTTTCAGCAGAGTGGGAGCAGGGTAGGAGGCTGGCAGGAGAGGGGTAAAGCAGCTGGAGCAAGCAGTGAACATCCTCTGCATTCTTCTTGTTACTTATCCCCCCCACAGATCTGTAGGTATTTGAAGTGAGATCTGGAATGGCAGGTGTGGTCTACACACTTGGAGTAGGAAGAAGTGAGATATCCACTCTGCATACATACCTCACACGTACCAAGTGTGTATCAAGGTGTCCAGTTCCTCCCTCCTTCACCTTCAACATCTGAGTGAGTCAGGGAAAAGAAATAAAGAGAGGGAGAAGCCTCAGAAAGGAAATGGTAAAGCAGAAAGAAACTGAGTCATGAAAGTAGGGATATTTTCTTTTAGTTGCATGCACGCAGGTGGAAGGGGAAGGAGCACAGAGCTCCGTGTAGAAACTGTAGGTGATGTGAATAAAAGAGTGGGAATACATGAAAAGGAGCATCTGAGTATCTTGTTCCTCTCTTACTTGGGATAGAGACGAACAGAGCAGAGGGACAAAGGGACACTTTTCCTTCCAAATCAAACTGCTTGGTGGCTGGTCTCACTTCATTACTTGTATTTCTTCCCAGTCTGGCTTGTCCTCTTTGGAGCAGTTCTCAATGTGATCACTTCTAGAAACTCCGCTCAGAGTGGAGTTCAGGGATGAGGATTTGTTTCTGCCAGTAAGATTCTGAACAGAGAGCATCTCCCAGACCTAGGAGCCAGTAATCCTGAAGGGTGTACAAACGTGATCTCTGAGACCTCCCTCTCTTGTCAGGGTTTCTGAAATGCAGGTGAGTGGTTTCGAAGTTGTGGTGGGGAGAGGCCAGCAAAGAGCATGACTGCATAAGCCTGGCTTTATAAGGAAACAGTCCTAAAAAAACGTGTGCAAGGTAGTTGTGTCAGCAGCAGTCATTAGTAACAGAACACAGTCTTTGGCATGTTGCTGATTGACCTAAGACTTTTGTGTGTGTGTGCAATGCAACAGATGTGATTTGAGGAACAGAACTGAGGAACAGCATGCTGACTTTGTGAACTCTTATGGACAGTAATATTGAAAGAATTATGAGAGAAATTACAAAGGAGCTGATGAAAAAAATGGAAGTAATGAATTCGTCGGCATGATAGAGTTGAGAGTCTTAATTCTATAGACTGATGTGTATTGAAGCAGAAGAAGTGAACTAATCAATAAGTATTTTAGGCCTGCTTTCTTGGGAGGAAGTAGAAAAAATAGTTTTCAGCTCATTTAATAAAGTTATGCTCTCCAACAGCAAACAACCATGATTTTAGACTGATACTTAAAACAACCAATTCAAGATAATTCACACTCATGAGTTTTTAAGCACTTGGATAAAAAGTCAAAGCTTTGTTTTATAAGGTCTTGAAATAGTGAGAAAGGTCTCAAGTGAAAAGCTGGGGTGTTACCACAACTTTAAAGGTTTTGTGAGATGACCTATGTATTTAATTTTATCAATTCATTAAAATTTCCAATAAAATATTAGAACAATATACCAGTGAGAATGGGCTTATCAAAACAGAGCCTGTCAAGCTAACTTAATTTCATGACTTTATGAGACTCCCTGCAGCCAAGTACTTCTCTGATAGAAGTACCTTTACCTACAATCATGGTAATGGAAGTAAAATATGAGATTGGTAAAAGATAAAACCTCTCATCAGTTAGCAATCAGCTTAGCACCACGTGATTCTTTTGGCTAGTAATATATGAGTACAGTACATTTAAAGTGTATCTAAATTCAATAGATAGCAAAATAGCAACAAGGAAAGGATCATTGTTAAAAAACTTGTGGCTTAATTTTGCCAAGTACCATGTGATTTTAACATACTGCTCAAAATCCTGAGGGAGATCTAAAATACTGATAAACTTGGTAGTATCTGGAACGACTGGAAGAACTGCTAAAAATGAAAGTAACAAATGAAAGAGATAAATCACTGATACGGAACAGTTTGTTTCATTTTGAGTCCTGACAGACAGTGTGTGTTTCAGTCTAACCAAGTATGAATTCATATATCTGATGGCAGAGTGTGAATAGTATTTACAGAACCAGAACTCTGTGTTAAAAAGCAATCACACTAAATAAGCTTATAGATATTGGAACTGGTAATCAGTAGATCAACAGCTACTACTGAGATGCTGCAGCCAGGGAAGCTAATGTGGTTCTTTGATCTTGAATATTGAACAGGAGGAGAGAAAAGCATATTTTCCTCTGCATTTGGCACTTGTGAAAAAAATTATTTTTCATCTACTTTGTCTAATTCTATTATTATCACTTTGAGAAATACTGCAAAACTGAAGTATGACAAGAAAATAAACATAGAACCGTGAATAAAAACTTAGAGAAGTGACTTGATGACAGTCTTTAAGTGTTTGCCTGAAGAAAAAAACCACCTCAAAGTCATCTGACTCTTCAACCTAGTAGAAAACTGTTAAGATGTGATAGAAGGATGGCAGATACATTCAGATTGGAAATTAGCAAAAATCAAACAGTAAAAATACTGAACTATTGGGATGATTTACTGAGAGTTGTACTGAGCCCTCTGTCACATGAACACAGTAAAATCAAGATTTTAAAAAATGCTCTAGTTTGAACACAGCAACAGAAGGTATAATTAACAGAGGGAATGCATTTAGCCTCTCTTATTTTAAGGAGGTCAAATTAGATGATCAGGATGTTTCTCTGTGAGTTTAAGCTACATGTTCCCAAGTCTAGGAGTATACCAGACTTTTAAATGAAACATGATTTTTATATCCCGGAATGAATGTGGTTGTATTTGCAGATGCTGATCAAACATGGCTCATGGGGAAAGTTTCAGTTTAAAATTTCTAAAGCGCGCTGGAGAAAATAGTTTGGTGACCCAAATGGTGAGCATATGGATTGACATTCCACATGGGAAAAAGAGTTTTAGAGTTTATACTACTGTCCATTTACGTTCACTGGCCAGGATGGTGACAGAAAGCTGTGACAGCCAGAGGAAGACCAAAGAGGCTGTGAAGGCAGGAAACTCAGGAAAGGTAGGCTGCAGATTAAATGTTTACTTCAGGAGCTATTCGAAGAGTCTGTAAAAGGCAAATAACTTGCCTTTTGCAGTGATTAGGAGGACTTAGTGCATGATGTTACTACTGAAGAGGCTTCAGGGGACTCAGAGAGATTAAGACCATATCAGAACATCACCACGCTCTGCCCCCAGCCTCAAAAACCCAACAATTTTCTGTCTGTTTGTTGTGGAAGAAGTTGTGGAATTTTATCCTGTGGAACTTTGCCTTTTTGGAGATGCATCAGATCAGCTTCAAATCAAAGCCTCAGTGAGGTTGTAGAGCAGGCAGATGAAAAAGTGGTCGGATTGTATTCATACAAGACTTGTGGAGAAGTTTGAGGCTGAAAGAGCTGAACTGCAGATTGTTATCTGTAATGCTTTCCAATTACTTTGGTACAAGAAGATTGGAAGATAGATAATGTGATGCCAGTTTTTAAAATGATTTTGAGATCTGGAAAACTACAAGCTAGTAAACAAGATATGCCTAGGAGGCAAGCTAATAAACATTACTCTGAAGAACAGAATTAGTGCATGCATGGACAGATAAGACGTACTGAGAAAGAGTTAACCCTACTGTTGTTAGTAGATATCACAATTTAAGAGTCTTAGAAGGGGTCAAGAAGCAGTATTGACAAAGGAGGTCCAGTGGCAATAGTCCACTTGAATTTGCAAAGCACATTTGTAAAGGTCACTCACCCCAGGCTGTTAAAAGACGTGAATCTGCTGTTGAATCAGAGAAGTTCCTTAAGTAGCTGAATGAAGATACAAAACAAGGATTAGCATGAAATGTCAGTTTTTCATAAGGATATTTTTTTCAGATTTGTGCATATCCATAAACTACATGAAAAAGGGGGAGTGGTACCTAATGAGGTAACAAAGTATGATAATAAAGTAATCATTTGGGGGAGCAGGCAAAAAACTGCATGCAGTGATTTGAAAAAGGATTTCGCAATATTGAATTACTAGGTCATTTGATTCACAATATCGAATGACATAAATTATGGGTGAAATTTGATGTGGATAAATGTAAAATGATGCACACAGGCAGAGCAATTCTAGTGTTACATTTGCAATGATGGAGGTTCTGAGTTTACTATTACCATGCAGGAACGAGATCTTGCGGTTATAATGTGTAGTTTAATGCTTAGTACCCCTAAAAATGCCAATCAAATGTTAGCAATTAGGAAAAGAGTAAGAGAATAAAGTGAGAAACAGCATTATACTATGCATCTATCCATACAGTGCCCTTATTTTGAATATAATGTGTTGACGCTAACGGTCTATTCCCTTTCCAGAAAGGCCATAATCAAAGTGGAAAAGATTCAGAAAAGGGCAGCAAAGGCAATCAAAGGTATTGTGTGGCTAATGTGAAAGGAGCCACTTGAATAGGGATTTCTCAAGTATGGAAAGGAGATGGTTAAGGATATGACAGATGCCTATAAAATCATGAATTTTCTCTGGGATAGGAACGGCGTGAAGCAAATGAGGAGGGAGGACTATTTCATTATCAATTTCAAAACAGAATCTAAACATCAAATGAAACTAGCGAGTGGCAAGTTTCAAGCAAATAAAAGTCAGCACTTCCTCATATAACAGAATTCAATTGTGGAAGTACTTGACATAGGATGCTACAGGTACTAAAAGGCTTTTTTTTTATTTTACAAGTGAACAGATGAATCCTTTAAAGATGACTAAATACAGAGGCAATGTGTGTCTTGGGAACTACTTGAGGTGTAAATTGTGACAGGTTAGGACAAATATTGTGGGAAAATATCGCTGCTGTTTCCCCTGTTTGAATTGTTCCCTGTCCTTCCACTCCCACTTTAGGGACAAGCTGATACTCATCCCAAACAAATAGTAAACACTTCCTTTCCCACCACTTCCCAAAAGAAAAAGAGAATGAAGAAAAGAAATCAGAGAGGAAAAAAACCCAAACACTGAGGAGTAGGGGGTGGGAAGAAGAAAACGATAAATAAAGAGAACAGACTAACAGGGTAAAACCTGGAAGACAGGGAACCAAGGGGGAACAATGAGCAGAGCACGCCTGTATTTCCATGATATCCAGGAACTGGTAGATGCAGCCTAGCGATGCCCTGCTCAGAGCACGGGAATAGAAATAGAACTGTTAAGTTACTGGGCTCTTGGGTTTTCCTCCTCCTGGAGCTGGACATAGCCAGCTTGGTAAGAAACAGGACAGTTGATAAAGAGGACCCAGAATTTACTGGGTCTTGGGATAGAAACTGTGCAAGTAAAGATGTGAGAATTGCAGCCAGAATCAAAATAGTAAGTTCTGGAGGAGACAGAAGACTGGCATGTGTGGTGTGCCAGTCTCCCTCTGACTGCAGAAAAGGCATGACTCGGGGAGTCCTCTGAAGAAACTTGTGCCTTCTGCTTGATGAAGGATTTTTCCAGCTGATATTCCCAATGGTCGAAGTAGAAACTGGCCACCAGGGTTCTTAATTCTCTTCTGACAATGAATGGTCCTACAACCACGTATCATGGGTCTAAGGGGTTGTTAACCCTGTGTTTGGGTTTAAGGGGGAGGTTGAACAAATGATGTGTGTACCTGGCAGAGAGTGATGACTGTTCCCTTGACGTGGGGTAGCCCTTGGAGATCAGAGGGGCCTCTTGAACAGTAAGTACTCCCTGAAGGTTGCTCTGTGTAGGTGTGGATGCTGCCAGGGACAGTGGAGAAAGTCGTGGAGTGGGGTTTGGGGTCAGTGTAGTAGTGAGATGTGGCCTCACCTGAGCAGATGCAGGGCTGGGCAGTCAGTATCTGCAGCTCTGCCTGGTGAGCTCAGCCCCTGCAGTCTCAGTGCCAGCAGCTCTTTGTCATTTTCCCCAGTTGCTTGGGGAGCTGTGGAGCTCTGTCTGGTGAGGACACCTGAAGCTCTGCTGGTGGCTTTCTAGGATTGGGAACAGTTTCTCTTGCCAGATATCTGCTGGAAATACAATACAGCAGAGAGGAAGCAGACCAGGAGTTTCCTGGAGTGTGTGTGAGAATTTCCCGACACAGCTGATGAGTGAGGCAACTAGAAAAGGCACCAGCTGGACCTGTTGTTTGTGAACAGAGAAGGACGTGTGGGTGATGTGGTCATTGGAGGCTGTCTTGGGCATAGTCATCGCAAAATGAGAGATTTTTTGATTCTCAGAGAAGTAAGGAGGGGTGTCAGCAGAACTGCCACCTTGGACTTGCAGAGGTCAGATGTTGACTTGTTTAGGAGGCTGTTTCACAGAGTCCCCTTGGGAGGCAGTCCTGAAGGGCAGAGGAGTCCAGGAAGGCTGGACATTCTTCAAGAGGGTATCCTAAAGGTGCAGAAGCAGGCCATCCCCATGTGCTGAAAGATAATCTGGTGGGGAAGAAGACCAGCCTGGCTGAACAGAGAGCTTAGTCTGAAACTCAGGAAATAGAGAATGTTATCACCTCTGGAAGAAGGGGCAGGCCATTCAGGAAGACTACAAGGATGTTGTGAGGTTGTGCAGGGAGAAAATTAGAAAGGCCAAAGACCAACCAGAATTTAGTCTGGCCACTGTGATAAAAGGCAATAAAAATGCTTCTATAAATGCATAAGCAGCAAAAGGAGGGCTAAGGAGAATCTTCATCCTTTATTGGATGTGGAGGAAAATATAGTGACAAAGGATGAGGAGAAGACAGAGGTATACGTGTTGGTTTTTGGGGAGAGTGGTGACAGGGAGTCAGCAGCCTCAATGTCTCCTGTCTGGCTCTGAACCACTGCTGCTGTTCCAAGACCAGCTCCTTGGTGAGGACTGTGACCAAGTGTATGATGGCTGTGGGGAGAAGGGTGTAGCCACCTGATTGTAAACTCTGGGGCTGCTGGAGTGATACCCCACAGCTGAGGTGGGGCAGGTGAGGAGAGTGGAGGTGGAAACTCACAGGCTGCCACTGCCCCCGTGTGCTGGTGTTTGGAGCAGGCTTTTGTTTTGTCCATTCCACGAAGAGGGACCAGGAGCATCCCTGAGGTGAGAAAAGTGCATTGTGATCTGCTGGTTGACTCCTGAGGAGCGCTGGCGGTGGTTCTTCTTCCCCACCGTTAGGGATGAAACTACAGCACGTAGATGGCACATTTAATAGTATTCTTATGCTCCAGCACAGTGCCCATGTGACATGCTGGCTACAGAGGGATTAAAATTTAAACATGTATGGAGGGCAACGTATGAAATTGCCTGCTGCGTATTACTTCTGTAACGCTGGCTATAGGCCAGCCAGCGAGGGCTGCTACCTTGGTTCATATTGACGCTTTCATACTTACTGTGCTGAGTGAGGCCCCGGGGGACACATTCTCTGCACTTCAGAGAAGCAAGTGAAGGATGAGGATAAACCCGTCGCTGCTGTTCGTGCTGGCTGATACTTGTTCTGCAAACGAGACAGGGCTCTGAGGTTTGGGTTTTTTTTAAGTTTGTGTTAATTGGATGTGTTTTGTTTTGCAGTACCTCCTTAGCCCAAATGACATGATGGCTTCTCAGAGTGGAGCTGCCTGTGTCTAGCACTAGGCTCTCTGCTCACCTCCTTTTGCTTGAAGATATGCAGTAGCCTTTAGTATTGGTTTGAAAGTGTTTCCAGTCAAGAAGAAAAATGTAGATGTTAGAGCTTTGTTCATTAATTCCGTCTCCTAAACAGATCTGAAAAGGGACCTACCTGCAAGGAGAGGCAGAATGGTCTGGAAAAGTATTCGAATTCTCCAAATTCAAAGGAAAGATCCTGAGAGCTGCCCATCTGGTTCCTAATCTTACAGACATGTCAGAGCTGTAGGTGTTTTCATTTGTTATCAAAAATTTGAAAGACATATGTTTTGTGGAGACCAAGACGTTTCTGTGCCTCGATGAGCACCAAACTGTTCAGCTCTGTCTCCTCCACATAAACAGGGGTTTTTTTCTATTTCTCTTCCACAAATGACCCTGTTGGTAGGTATCAGCAGCAGGTAACTAATTTTTATGTTTCCTTAAGCAGTACAAGCTAGAATTCTTACGGAGTTAGGTGAATAACTCAGGTTGATGGATTTCTCAGCTTTACCTGAGAGAATCTGAGTGCTTCCTTCAGAGGTTCGCCTCAGGGAGAGCTCCGGTGACAGAGGTTTATTCCTCTCCTTGATGACCTTTTGGATAGCTTTGATTGACTCTGTGTAAAGCAGGCAGGGAGGGAGAAGGTTTCTATGGTTATTCTAGCCACCCATCTGTCAGTCCTTCCCAGTAGCTTCAACTGCTTTAATTTAAACCACATTTGACAAGACATGATGATGTTGTGTTTGACAAAGATACACACTCCCACGAGTATCATGAAAATTGGTATCAGGGAAAGAACAATTTAAAGACTGATCGTAATTACTGCAATTACATTTGTTGTTTTCTTAGTTGTTCAGGGAAAAAAAAAGGGGAATGGAAAAGAATAATTGAACCATTTACTCTAAATATTCATCTTTACCAACATTAACGTTGGCTACCAATATCAAATGACAAGGTTTCTGTTCTCTGCTGGAAAGTAACATTTGAGAAACAGAAGAAAGTGTGCTAACGGGGGATAATAGCAGTGCTGGAAAGTCATTGCTTAATTAAAATGTTTCTTGTGTTAATTGGCATGACACATCAGAAAACAAATAACACACGTACTTACTTGGTGTATGGTGTAGATCTCCACCAGCATGATGTTCAGAAGGGAAAAACAAAATTTAAGACTCTAAAACTCTGTTCATCTACTTGGTATGGAACGAAACAAAGACAAATTGGAGATGATGTTTAACATCCAGCACAGAAGTTACAGCACAATAGATTATTAAAGGCTATAGATGCCGATTAAAGTCATAGATGCAGAAGCCTGATTCAAGCATGGACCTTGGTAAATGAACAAAATGCAGGCACAGGTACCAAATATAGAATCAATTAATGCACAGTGGTAGCAGCAATCGAGAAAATGTCAAGAGGAAACCCAAGGAGAATGGGCTTGTTTAGATTAAGTTTTGAGTAATTCAAAACAAAGTGAATTTCTTATGATCACAGAAATGCAAAGAAACTGAAAATATGTCCAACTAAGAAACTTTGTGTCTCCATGGTAAATTAAGGTATGTGGCAAAACGAGCTACAGAAATAGTAAAAAAAGTGCTAATATTAGATCAGCAAGGTGAGGTGCAGTCATCCAGGTGGTTTTTTGGATTTTTCCAGTGCATTGATCAAAATGGTCACTTTGCTTGGGAATGCTTACTACACACATTCCCCAGTTCCTGAGAGTCCAAAGTTATGATGCTCAAAAAAACCAAAATAAAGCAAGTGGGGGAAAGGATATTTTCTTTCCCCCACGTTTTTTCCTCTTTAAATGTTTTTCATCTTTATTATTTAGAAAGGCTTGACTTAAAAATAAATCTTGGTTTTTTGCCTTAACAATACTGTAAGAGAAAGAGGGATGATATTTTCCCCCAAAGGCTTAAATGACTTGAGTTGGAATGTTATGTCAGTTGTAATGGAGACATCTTTTTCTTATGAGTTTTTGCAGAGCTTGTTTTTATCTAATTTGTGTTCAAAAGTACAAAGCAGCCATGATCTGAAATAATGTGGCTTAATGTATTTATGTATTTCGACTGCTTTCGTTTTCCCTCTCTGCTTCATGTAATCAGCTTCCTACTTTTTCTTTAGTCATCTACTGAGCCTTCCAAAACAAGGATGAAATCTGTGCTGTTAAAAAAAGCCCCAAACCAAATAATAAATTTTTAAATAAAATGAAGACATCTTTTAAAAGTTCAGTGAAAATGAATCCCCTCTATATCCTTTCTATACACACCATACAGAAACAATGACAAGGAAATCAGAAACCCAGTTATCTTTTAACTTTCATCACCTCATTTCAGAATATCTAAATGAGAAATTTGATAGCATGTTTGTAAGAATTCCACTTTAAAATTCGCTTTATGACCCACTCATTTTAAAATTCTTATCAGCTCTATATGGAGAAGAGCAAATACTATTCTGTAAGAGGCGATTGATCATAGAATTACAAATGGAATAGCCACGATGATTAGCAGAAGCTGGAATGGAAGATGGATAAGAGAAAAGAAATTATATTGGAGAAGAAATGTACCATTACAAAAGAAAAAAACTCTGTACTAATTGCAGGGAGAAAGAGGTTGACAAGAGACTGGATAAAAAGAATACTAATTTACAAAGTACTGCTTTCAGTTTCTGTTTTCCCACTTCACTCTCCATACTTTTTTTCTGATTTTCCGTGTTTCTTTCCTTCCATCTCTCAGAGCAGAACTTGTTTTTTCGTGTCTTGATCTAACATGGGTTAATGTTGCTCTTGCTATTTCTAGCAGAAGAGAAAAATACCCACTAACCTTTATCCAACTGTCAATAAGAGAAAGTAATGCTGCCCCAGGCCCAACATCAGTTAGAACACACACATTTTCTTTTCAACCAGTGTGTGATGTTTTAACTTTTCAGCAGATATGACTACATTTAAAAGCATTTAACAGATGTTAAAGAGTTATTTTCTCTCAATATATTTCTCTCTGAGTACCCGTGAAACTGTTTAGGCCAAGAATTTATTTTCAATAATTATTCAGTCTTTATAGAGCATGCAAAATCACATATTACTCATTCTTTTTCTCTGAACGAGGTAGATGAGCTGTTTCAACTGGGAAGAAACAGTAGTAAATAAATTCTGTAGGTCTTTAGTTCTGCTATTACAGAACAGGTGTGGACTTTGAGACAAATAATTGTTTGATGTTCTTCAACCATTTGATGCTACCATCTTCCAGAATAGTATTAATATTCAACCTGGCCAAGAGAAAGCTCCTGGGAGACCTTTTAGCACCTTCCAGTACCTAAAGGGGGGCCTGAAAGCTGGAGAGGGACATTTTACAAGGGCATGGAGGGATAGCGCAAGCGGGAGTGGCTTCAGAATGGAAGAGGATTGGTTTAGATTTGATAATAAGAAGAAATCCTTTACTGTGAGGGTGGTGAGGCACTGGCACAGGTTTCCCAGAGAAGCTGTGGATGCCCCATCCCTGGAAGTGTTCAAGGCTGGGCTGGATGAGGCTCTGAGCAAACTGGTCTAGTGAAAGGTGTCCTTGTCTGTGGCGGGGGGGATGAAACTAGATGATTTTTAAGGTCCCTTCCAACCCAAACCATTGTGTGGTTCTATGAATATTTTCCACAGCCTAACACTTCAAGGAAGCCATCAGTGGGCTTGCAGCACTGCGAGCAAAGGCTGAGTGTCATTTGCTGAACTTTGGGGCTGTCAAGTCACATGTGCTGAGCAAGAGGCTCCTCTTTCTTTGTCTGGGGTGGAGGTGTCTCTGCAGTGCATGCCCAGAATGGTGTGGTGGCCTGTTCACAGTGTGTGCCAGGGTGTCTCTAGACTTACAGAATGGCCACAGCATTGTGCTCAGAAAGAGCTGAGAGTACAGGAAAAAGACCTTGGGTGAACGGAGATGAAACAGGCCTGACACTGTTAGCTGCACCGAAGGGTTCTGGACAGCTGCCTTCTGCTCTGGAGAGGTGACGTCTCTCCTGCCTCTCCAGCATCCCTGTCTTGTTCAGCTCTGTGGCAGGAATGCCCCAGCTCTCCCTTTCTAGTGTGAAGGGTTGCAGGAGGAGGAAAGGAGCACAGACAGGAAAAGGCAACTGGATCCCAGCATGCGGGGGCAGGCTCCCGCTCTGCTCTTTGCACCAGTTTCATCCTCCCACTGACCTCTGCTGGACCCTCAGCTCACCATGATCACAATCAACCCCACCACTCCTTCCTCTCTAGATCTGCACTTCTGGTAGTGTTCCCTGCTTCTCCCTTTTCCCCCTTCCCTGTTCAGAGAGACTGAGTTCAAGTGTATTCCAGTCTAAGCCACAGCCAGACCTTACAGCTGAGGCGCCTGGGACTGTCAGCTGGGCTTTCACAGCTCTGCCTAGAGCTTCCCTTTGCCAGAGATACTTCTAGCCCTAGAAGGTTGACTTGGACCCCAGATATTAGAGGTTCCCAGCCATGGTGGTAACAGGCTACTCACAAGTGGCCCATTAAGCCCTTGCTCCTGTTGCCTTGAGTACAGAAATCCCCAAATCTCCCTGTCTTGCTTTGCTGGACTCAAGGTTGCCAGTCCAGTCGGTGGCGCTGCAGTCAGCAAGAGCTCAGTGAGGCCCAATACATGCATGTGATTGTCAGGAAAACCGGTTGAGCGGATCACAGCCCTGAAAGGTGGTGTTTGTCATGCTCGTCATAGCCATGTCCTGCCCTGTCCTGAAGTCTGGCTGTGTCTGACCTCTGTGCTCGCCTTTGTAGCATACGGTAGAGGAATCTTTTTTCTTTTGACCTCCCTGATTTGCAAGGAACTGCAACTCAGAGAACAGCAGCTTTACTCAGCCTAGTTAGAAGCATGTGGGGGATGCTATTAAAGCACTTGGTTCTAATGATCCTCGTGAATAGAAACGTACTTTGAATGTGAAGGAAAAAATATCCCTTAGTTCTCTCAGAAATGCGTCTTCCTGCACAGCAGAAATTTGAGATGTGAAGGTGTGGTGGACACCACAATATGCAAATAGTGTTGCCTTTCTGATGTTTTTCATATTAGCCTTTTTAGGGGACAGAATTATGTTTTCTGCATTTTGAATTCTAGCTGACGAATGCCTCAGGCTTCCCACCCTTAGGCGCCTCCATGGCTCCTGCAGGCCTGTGTGGGGTGGAGTGCAGCATCTCTCACCTGTCAGAAGATTTGTACTGGGGAAATGCCGTGATGAGCACTCTATAAGTGTGCCAGAGCTGCTAGAATGAGCAGGGGGCTTTGCATATGTCTGTGGAAGAGAAATTTGCTATAAAGATTAAATTAAAAAGCTAAAAGCTCATGAAAGTAGAACCATTCACATTCAATCCAAACAGAGTAGACCTTGCTGAATTGATCCGAGGAATAGATGATCATTTGGGGGTTACATTTCTTGACAGATTCTGGGAGGCTCAGGTTTAAGGACAGCACAATTGTTGCTCTACGACATGGGAGCAAATAACTTTAAACGGAGTTTGAGACGGCACACAGGCTGAAGGCACAGTAAATTGCTGACTGCATAGAGTGGTCTTGGTTAGCTGGCTGACTACTTACGTGTTCTTCTTTGTATTTAGTTTCACTTTTTAAATTTAATCATATTCAATTTTAAAATCTTAATAAAATCTTATCATTTGTATTTTATATTACTGATATTTAAAATTTGAAATTTAATGGCAGGTATTAAAGAGGTCTTTAATCTTGCTGAGAATGGCAAAGCAAAGCTCCAGCAGTTCTAAGCTGATGTCCAACTAATTCAAACCATAACGGTGAAATGCCTTTTTAAGGGATGATAGTTTAATATTGAAAGGGGATATTAAAGGAATTGGTTCTTTCCCAGTCACACTTCATGACTGGATGAATCTGTACTTTAGCCAAGCACACATCATACTTGAGAAAAACACAAGTGACTAGTCTTCATATGGAGATAGCTGTGAGAAATATAATCGTTGATGAGGTACAGGTGGTCTGATTAAAAATATAATATCTGATTTAAGTCTGTTGTGGCCTTAAACTCAACGATTCTCCTGCTTGCTTAGCTGAGTTGGCTTAAGACTGATAGAACAAATTGTAGTGGCATTCGGAAGCCTGACCAGATGTGTTCCCACAGGAAACGAGGTGATTGCAGTAGACTGGAAGGGACTGAAAGATGTGGACCAAATCAATATGGACAGCACGAGTTCACTGCATGGCAGCAGCTTCCATCGACCTTCCACTGAGGTGAGTGCCTAGCCCAGAGCTACTTAGCCAAGGGGATCAGAAAGTTTGAATTCTGAGTTCAGAAATGGGTGTTGTGCATCACTGAGGCATCATCTGTGAGAGGACCGGAATGCCAGTGAGCTCCTGAGGATTGTACCTGGGTGTTTTGGCTTGCTCTGAATAGAGTTGAGTCACTCCCTTCACAAGATCCATAGTGAGTAAGAATTTGCAAATGAAAGTGCTTTTTAACCGCATACGACAGGAGTGGAACACAACGTGAGAAAAACAGTGACAGTTCTGCCAAGCCTGTGGGTCTGCATTCCTTGAATAAGGGATTCACATTGGAATGTCCAGCACTGTGTCTGTTTCAGCTTCCGCAGCACAGCCATGAAATCTTTTGAAGAAACACATTTGTCTTCATTTCGAATTTTAGAGCTGCATTCACTAGTAACTCACAGCCAATGGACTTACCATGCAGTATCTTAAGAGCTGGCTCATTGAATTATTGCAGCTTCTGCATTCTTATATACCTGAATTTTCAGCTTTGTAAGGTTCAGGGTATGCAATGATGATTAATAAAGAGATAAAAGGTATTTTAAGTGCATAATATTTGAAGAATCACAGATAATGTTCACAAATAACCTTAACAAAAACCATACAGTTTGCAAAACCTTGAAAAATGTTAATAGGTGTATATATATATATAGGTATTTTTATTTTGTTTGTGTACCTTACTGGCTTGGAAAGTAACTTCAAGGTGCTTAGAATTTCGTGGAGTCCTGGCAGAAATTGTTGGGCCCAATCTTGTATGGAGAATTCAGTCAAATCAAAGCAGATCTAAAAGTCAATGAGCATAAACCACACTTCAGTGAACATTTTGATTTATATGAATGGATACCATAGGTGTAACATGAGTCATCTAAATTTTCCTGAGTGTCTCCACCCCCAAACCCAAGATGTTGAGATGTGAGTCCTCCCAGCTGAAGGAAACACACTCTGAATTGGTACTGTGGTGGCTGATGTGGGAAATGTTTCTGGTTTGCAAGGGGCGAGTGAGTCAGAATGGACAAACTGAAACACTGCAGGAGAAAATAATTTCAGCAGAATTCTGTTGCTTGCTGTAGGACACTCAAAATACAAAGGTGGTGTAGCTCCTCCTTGTGTTAACCTCAAAGTGGTGCAACCCACACTTAGGAGGGGAGTCTTGTGAAAAGGTGCTTTTGTCTTTCCCATTCTGTCACCTCATTTGCTATTCCACCTTCAAAGATACCTGCAGGCACCATAATCACCAGCAGGGAATGAAACCAGCCTGAAAGACACAAGTTTTTTATGATGCACCAGATAAAATAGTGCCTGTTGATTATGGCAAACTACATGGCTGCTTGCAAGTTGTTTGTTACACTAACATGGTGCCATTCTTTGCTTTCTTTAGCAAACACGGACGGATTTCTCCTGGGATGGTATCAATGTGAGTATGTGCTGTGTCACATTTAAAATTTCTAGTCATAGGAAGACCGGGATTTGTCTGACATTGGATACAGTGGAGGCCAGAATGGAAACATGACTGAAAGTCCTTAGTGCCATTGAAATTCTGGGAGTTGTCTACGGTTCAGAGGATGGTGCTAGATTTTTGTTTACTTCTGAGTCTTTTGCTGTCTGGCAGGTATTTCGATCTGCAGGTGGCTATTGAATTGCTTTCATCCTTTTTGGGACAAATGTGTGCCATTTCATATGTTCTGTTTTTGAGATTTCTGGGTGCTGCTACATAAGAAAGGCGTCTGTCCAGCATATTTTAAAAAATCAGTAGGCTCTGATTCGAGCATCATTTGATCTTCTCCGGGAGTTTGGGAGAAATGTCTCCCTCATTTTCAGTTGCACGCAGAAGTAAAAGAATTCTTAATGTGTCCTAGGGTAAATGGTCAGTACCAGTTAACTTCACTTGAAAAGCAGATGAGAAACAAGCAAACATTTTAATTACACATGCTCCTTTTGCTCTTAATACCTGTGCCATGAAAAAAAAAAAATTTCTTTATCACTAATGCAGAAACAGCATCCTGAAAAAGGAATAATGCGTATTTGTTCTACTGGACTTTTTTTTAAGGGTACTTAAAAATACCTTCATGTAAGTTAACTTTATCATTTTGTACACTTGGAAGAGCAAGATTAGCAGCTCCATTAATGTGCATGCAGCAACTGTCTAGAAGACACTTGTCTTTTTTTTCCCTCACTGCACCTCTCTCTAGCTGAAAGCAAAGTACACGAGGTCATGTTTCCTTAGAGAAAGTAGAAGACAGTTTCCTTACTTGCAGTTTCCCATTTTCCAACCCATACAGAATCCATGGAGCACTTTCATGAGGCAGCTCTTACCCAGTGTAATTCCATAGATCTTCGTTGGTACCGAAGCTGGATCATGAATTTCCTTCCCTTCCCTTTCATTCCTGCCTTCATGTCACAGCTCTTCTACCTTGCAGTAGTGGGAACCCTCTGCAATTTGCTTTCTTTTTTGGATGGTTCCATGAAGCAGATCACAGCACAGCCCCCAGGCTGTCTTGGAACAAGTGGGTGGATACTAAGCAGCAGCACCCAGGCAGGAATGACCAGTGGGGGCATAGATGGACTTTCTCCAACAAGCTTCATCAGCAAAGGAAATGCAACATGGAACAAGGGCTGTGTTCTCACTTTTTACGTTCTTCCTCTGCTTTCTGATTTCTTCAGCTCATGTTACACATGGCACATTCCTGGCTCCAGAGCTACAGGATGCCTTAGCTGCTGCATTTACACTCACTTTCCAGAAAAACTTGCCTCTCATATTTTGGCAATTGACTGGAGTTATATGCAGTTCAACATCTTTACAATGCCTTCCTTTCCCTCCAATTATTTCACTGCCCAGTTATTGCTCCACTCACTTTTTGTGAGGTCCACGCCTATGACCAAGTGCTTGTTTTGTGTCAGGATTTAAAATTTCCAGTGTCATGGTCACTACTTTTGAGTATCTTTGTGTTTGAAACATTCTGGCCTTCATTTTCAGAGAGGTTGAAATGAAGAGCAGACGCAATATTTATTTAGTCCATGTGAAAATTAAGGCTCATATGCAATGCCTGGCATCTCTGAAGAAGCCTGATGAATGCAATTTGAGAGATTATTTTTGTGATGATGTTTGTGACAGCTGCCTGTCCCAGTAGTGCCCTGTCCTTGTTATTCAGGGACTGAGGATAAACATAGAGAAGACAGTCAAGAAATCAGGCAGAGCTGTAGACCACATTTCTTTACAGACGTAGGTGCTTGAAATAGGACCCATCACTGATATAGTCATGTTCATTTTATTAAGACCATATAAGAAGGAAAAAAAAAACCCAAAGTGACATTAAAAAATTGGTAGTATGATGCATATATGATACATTACTGTGGTTTGCCTATTGCACTGACAACTCCCCACTGCAAGATCCCTGAATTGTTGATCAGCCATGTCTTGCATCTCTAACAAAGAGTTGGGAATGGTGCAGCATGTCTATGGAGGACTGGCAGCTGCCAACGGGAGGCTTCTCACAGCCACTTTCTGCCTCTCCCTCTGGCCTTGCCTCAGTCAGTCCCAATGCTGTGCTATATCCAGTCCTGGTTAAATAGCCTCTCATTTTTCCTTTCCTTCTTTCGTTCTTACTGCTTGCTTCTGCTCCTCATCTTCCAAGTACCTACTGTTTTCTCATTTCAATTCACTTCCTTTTCTCCTTCCTGTCTCTCTCTTTTCAGCTCTCCATGGAAGATACGACCTCCATCCTCCCCAAGCTGAAACGCAACTCCAATGCTTATGGGATTGGGGCTTTGGCTAAATCATCTTTCTCTGGTGAGGTCCTCAAAATTTGACTTTATCCTTGGCAGCTTCTCTCCACAGGCCTTTGTGCCTCTTCCCACATCTCTGTCACTCTCACGACCGCTCCTTTCTGGCTCTTGCCTTTTCATGGCCTTAGAGGAGTCTCCACCACTGTGGTTCTAAATACAGAAATCTCACGGTTGTTGCCCTTTTAAAGAACAGATTTGTCTTACTCCTGTTGGCTTCTCACCGTGCACCCCTGCTCAGACATCTTCAGTTGCCTCCCCTCAGTCTTGGGTTTAACCCCATTTTCTGTTTCTTAGTTTGTTCACTTCTAGGCTTCATCCTTCATACCCAACTCTATCCTAAATGGATTCTAGGCAAGGAAGGAAATGGTCTTTCATATTTGGGGTTCCCCTTTTTCCCCCTTATGAGAGTTTGTCCAAGGAAAGATGGAGAAACTCCCCTGGAGAGTGATGCAGTGAAAGGTGGGAGACACCCAGCCCTAGTCATGCATCCTGTCAGGAAAGGAGGGGAAAAGCTCCACTTCTCAGAGAGGTAGAAAGCATGGCCAAAAACACTGGAGCTGTGTAATAGCCCTGCCTTGTTTCCCAATGTCTGGCCCCTTAGGGATATCTCGCAGCATGAAGGACCACGTCACAAAGCCGACGGCGATGGGCCAGGGCCGCGTGGCTCACATGATCGAGTGGCAGGGCTGGGGCAAAGCCCACAGCCAGCAGCAGCAGCACACGCACGAGACCGCGCGCAAGGACGCCGACGCCTACTCGGACCTCAGCGACGGCGAGAAGGAGGCCCGCTTCCTCGCAGGTAGCGAGGCCTCTTTTGTGGCGTGTGGACTGGCTCGGTTGGGATGCCCCAGAGCGGAGTCCCTGAGAGGCCGAAATGCAGAAGCTTGAAAAAAACCGCTCGGGAGAGGCTGTGGGTGGTTCAGGTGGCCGCAGTAGAGAGGGACTTTGGTGGTTGGAGTATTGCCAGTGGAATGCGAGGTGGAGAGAGTGAGGGCCAGTTATGGGTGATGGGTGTTGCTGAGATAGGACCAGAGTGGGACAGTGTGACCAGAAGATGGGGTAAAGGATGATGGTGAGAAGTGGAGGCTTTAACACATCTCTGCTTCCCTTCTCTGTCTCCTTTGGCACAGGAGTGATGGAGCAATTTGCTATTTCTGAAGCAACTCTCATGGCCTGGTCCTCCATGGATGGTGAGGATGTGAGTGTAAACTCAAATCAGGACAACCCAGCAGGCAACTACTCTGAGAACTATCAGGAGCTGATGGAGAGCCAAGGTGAGCTCCAGTGCTTCTTGCTAATCTTAAGACACCCCTTTCCTGCTCTTGTTGTCATGTTGCTCTCTTTTGCTCTGCCCTGTTTTACTCTGTAGCCCAATCAGATCTGCCAGAGTCACCCCTGTTTGTGGACCTGTCCAAGGAATCTAATCTTAACAGGGAGACTCCAAAGCCCAGTTCCTTTTGCCTCTTTAGAGCCCAACTGTGGAAAGCTACCAGCTCCTACAGTCAGTTGTGGGTATAATCAAGGTCACTTGCCTACAGCCCAGAACTGTGTTTCCTCTTTACCCTCCTTCCCTCTAAAGGATTCATCCACCCTGTGCAGGACAGTGCCACGCACAGGCACACGGGCTCCCTGGATGAGCCAGCCTGGCCCAGGGAGAGCGTCTAACTGTGTGTTGTTTGCCTCCTTTGCTTGCAGAGCATATGGCCCAGACGCAGTATGATAGCTGGCCTCATTCCTACGTCTCGCAGGGCATGTACTGCTTAGGTTCATCCGACGCCTGGGAGGCCAGTGACCAGTCCCTCATCGCCTCCCCAGCAACTGGCTCCTACCTAGGCCAGAATTTTGATGAGTCCCAGACAAACCTTCAGGAGAGCATTTTGCTTCAGAGCAGCTTTCTCCAGCAGCAACAGCTGCAGCAACAGCGGCAGGAGCAGAACTTCATCCAGAGCACGGGGCTGGTCCACGTGTGGCCCCTGCAGACTGGTCAGAGTGGGGGTGGAGCTGAGTCCAGCACGTACATGGAGGACCACATTGAGGATGAAGGGAACCCACGGCTGGAGAAGGCTCCTCTCCTAAACAAGAAGCCCTCTCCAGAGGAGGATGATGCAGTGTGCCGGGACCTGGAATCTTTGTCTCCTCGAGAGGAGGTGGAACATGCTGCACTGAGCCGCAAAGTCTCAGATGTCACCTCCTCTGGGGTGCAGTCCTTTGATGAGGAAGAGGGAGAAACAAACAACTGATGCTTTCTGTGAAGTTCTCATCATTGCTGAACAAAGAGAGGGGTGGCAAGGAATGCAATTACAGGGATTCTTCTCTCCAGCTCCCCATATTTCCAAGCAGACACACCTTCCATTCCTGACATTTAATTATTTTTTTAAATGAGGAAAATCTCAAAGTGATTGACACATAAAAACCTTTTCTTCCCCTCCCCCATGGACACACATTTTGGATTTTCATTGCTCTGGGCAACATGTGATATGCTTGGAGAGATCTGGATTGGTAAATAATTTCTAAATCTTTTTAATACAAAGTCTTGGCTGTGGATACAACTCTTCTGGTACTGGGGATGTGGCTGATGAGACAGGCTTGGTGTAGGAAGCAGCTTTGTGGCTAGAATTCACCTTGGCAGAATGGATGTTGCTGTGTGGACATGGCCCCCTTTGATAGAATATATGAATATAAACTGGTTTAAAATGAAGATGTGGCTTTGCAAATCTAGATTGCACTAGTATTGCGGTTGTGGCTGATGCAGAGGATCAGGCTGTGTTCGATACAGACCATGCTGAGATGAAAGATGTGCTGCGTAACCAGATCCTCGGTAGCACCTTGATACAGAGTTGTAGGTTTGATGGATACGAACTGCTCTCCTTGGGCCCGGGCTGTGCTGCCAGTGTGGCTCTGTGGGCACGGCTCTGCTGTGGCATGGAAGAATGGATGCAGATACTGAATCTAACCCTGCTCTCAGATATTCATGCTTTGGTCTCTCTCATTTATTTGTTTCTCTCTTTGACATTTCTACCTTCCCAGGAGCTGGCAAGAGTGGTGTGTCCTTTTGGCAGTGGGCACTGGAAGCCAGTGGAAAGGACATTTTCAGCTACGGAGACACTCATAAAAAGCTGACTCTTGCAGGGGGCTTGAGAACGTGTCCATCTTGGTGCTGCTGCTGTGTCCTTCTGTCTTTTCCTTGCCAGCAGTATGGGGAGACCCAGAGAGTAGGCACCAGATCCAGGAACAGTGTGTACAGCTGTGAGATCACAGATATCTAGTTTACATGAGAGTTTTCAGTTTTTGCGGTTTTTTTTAACCTTTTTATATGCTGGATAAGTGTTCATAACAAAGCAGTTAGTAATGGGAAAGGCCTGTACTCCAGTCATGACTTAACAAAAATACTGCACCTTTCCCATTTCTGCCACTCCTGCAGTGCCAAATATAGCTGGAGGAAAAGGGGTGAGAGGAAATTTTCTCCTCCTATTTGTCTTCTTCTTCTTCCTGCCTATGTTTTCTTCTTTTGTTTTCCTGCCCCTCAGCAGTGTAAATAATGCTCAGTACTTGGTCTGTTTGTTTTTCCCTCCCATCTCTTTTTTAGGTGTGGAGAAAGCTGATTTCAGGAGTATTCCCTATTTGTACGGGTTATATATTTTTTGTTAAAAAAACCCATGATTCTCTGATTAGGGAGAATTTGGTCTCTCTCAATTCTTCGACATTTTTTTACAGACCTCCTTTTGGGAGAGAGAGGTTTTGAACGGAAATTGTTTCCTTTCGACTCTCACCAGAAAATAAACAGGGACAAAAGCAAAAATTGTATAAGGATATTGATTTTACTGGAGGACTGAACAGAACCAGCAGAGATTACCCAAGTGCTGAGTTTTAATTGCAAGACTTCTTGCAAGGAAGCATCAGCAAAGCATGGGTGTAGATCAAATGCTGGATCTGATGAGCTAGAGAAAGGAATTTGCCTGGACACTGCCATACTGTTCCAGGAGCAACTCTTTCTCACTTACTCTGACTCATATTTGCTCTGTTTAATTCATGATACATTTGTCTCTTCTTTGCCTCCTCTTCAGGCTTGGTGTGTTTTTTGGATGACAGGAGAGTGATACATGCTCCTTTCCTGCTTCAGGTTTAGTTTTCAGGGAAGAATGTCTAAGGAGAATAAAATGTGACTGAAGGAATATCATCAAGTCTCAGAGTTTAGGCAGCTCCTGGCAAAGCAAAGCAAATGATGTCCAGGAATTGTGAAAAGTAGGAATGGGACTCTCAGGAAGAACTTTTCCCCACTCAGCTTTTTCCCACTGACACAGGCAGCTGCATAAAGAAGGACTCCTTTTTCAATACCCAGGTCTTTCCAGCCAAATCCACTTCAAGCAGATCTGTCTTCCCTCTCCATTGCACCTCTAAATGAAAGACCTTTGGGATGTTTAAGTAAGACTGGTGATTTGGTGTAGGTTAAGCGAGAAAAGTTTTTGTGACCCATCTTTTTTTATGCATTTGCTTGGTCTTGCTGCCGTGTCTCTAAGGAGGTAGCTCTTCTCCTGAATGATGGTCTTTCAATATCTCTTCAAAGATGTTTACACATTCAGGTATTAAGCACCCCCGGGCAGCAGGGCTTGATAAAAATGATCTCCTGTAGTTCTTGCAGGGCCAGTGGTAGCTCATTGTCCTGAACTGGCTTGGGTCTAGCCGTGGAGCAGAGCCTAGGAAATCACACTAGCCAGAAAAGGGAGATGGGGCAAGTGCCAAGAGCACCTCAGCAGATGAGTAAATGAGTGAGTTTAAAGCTATTTTTATTTTTTTTTAAGAGGTCTGCAGGGAAACAAAAATGGTTGGGTGTGTACCCTCGTGGGAGATTTGGGTGGCTTGTTTCTTTCTCCAAACCATTTTGTTCCCATGTGCCTCTCCAGGACCAATCTGGATGTTTACGGTAACTTTCAGAGTAGCTTCTAATGATCCCTCTGTGTTGTTTACAGGACTGGGACGGGGGGGTCAACTTGTCCAGTGCTTCTTTTTCTTTAATATGAACATGTGGTACATTTACTAAGATGTCTGATTGATGTCTAAAAGATATACCTTATCTCCATGGAAGTCAGTGGCAGGGAGTTACTTACATAGGGAAAAGTGTGAAAAAAATTGACCTTACAGAAAGTTCTGTGGAGTCCAATAGGAAGAGAAAATCTGTAGATTCTTCTAGCCTCTGTGGAATTGGGATAGAGAATTATACCCTGCTGTATAGTTCCATAACCTGCTGTCTAGAAACCTGTAGATAGCCTCATTCTCTGTGAATACAGGCTGGTTTGAACACCACTCTCTGTAAAAACTTTCCAGCTTACTAAATTCTGTAAATTTTTTTCATAAATGTCTTAACTTTCTGTGAATAATAAAATTTCAGCCTTTTCCTGAAAGAAAGAAAAAGGCTGTTTTCCATACCTTTCCACAATCTGAAAGAGCTATTTGCTAAGAGTTTGACCAGAGAGAGCAGGTCTGCCTATCCACACTTGCCACCTGAGTGAACAGCCTGAGCTGAACTGGAAAGGCAGCTTGAATCTCGTTGAAAGTGCAAAATTGTTTGTATAATCTGGCCTTTTCTTATGTAACAGGCCTGCTGCCTGTGTGTGTCCAATATCAGAGAGAGAGACCTGGAACCTACTGTACGTTTCCCAGAAAAGCTGTTATTATATAGATACACCTATTCAAGCATATGGGAGGCACAGGTGCTCTGTGAGCGAAATTTGGCCTGCAGTCCCTTTATCCTGGTGAGGAGGGATGAGTTGAAGAGAGTCCAGCCAAACAGTCAGAGCCCAAATTGTGTTTGTGAGGCTGTAAATAAGAAGGAAAGGTAAGCTCGGTATCCCTGATCTGCAGTTACTAAGAAACTGAGCTCTGCTGTTTGTTTCCACAAACCCTTTTTAAAGCAAAGCTGCACTATAGAAAATTTTGGATATTCTTGAAGTAGTGGAGGTAGAAGATTCCCATCTTTCCCCCAAGCCTTTGTCTTCATTAGGAACTTGTTGAAATTACTGTGCTAAACATGAAAGAAGGCTTAAGCAGAAGTAACCCTGATTTAAAATCTTCCACTGCAAGAAAATTCTCTCTTGTTCCTTTTCCCATGATTGCTCATACCTGATTAGTTATACTATTTCGTAAGTTTTTCTTTTATATAAATCTGAAGCTTTCTTTACAAGCCTCCTGGGTTCTCTTCAATTCCATTACCTCAGGCTCTGGGACAGAGAAGTTAATCTGCTTCTTTCAGTTTCTGTGCCTCTAAATCATCATCTTCTTTTGGAAAGCTGCTGACAAGTCATCCACTTTCCTTCCCCCTTAAAAAATGGTAACATCACCTTTCAGGACAGGCTTGCAGCAGAGAACAGAGTTTAGCCATACTTCTAAGCTGATCCAGTGGTGAGCTGCTTTGAAGGAGGAGGAACTCTGCTCTGGCTGTGCTCACCTCCCACAGCCCTTGGACAGGTGCTGATGCTCAGCTGACCCACACCAAGCCGAGGACTTTTAGCCTGCTATAAAAGTGAAGAGCGAAGAGCTGTGAGCAGAGGGAGAGAGAGTGCTGTTCCCAGCAGCTGGCCTTCCTTATATCAGGTTAGAGAAACTGGGAAGCACTTTGAAACGGCATCTTCGTGATGAGTCTAAGCTGCTCAAAGGAGCTGTCCTGCCTCCTCTCTTCCACCACCACCAGCTCTGTACTTCTACTGCCTAAAAAGCACCAGCACTAACACTCATTTGGCTGCTCAGGAACTGGCCCCATTGAAAACTGACACAGTACCCTACCTAAATAAAGGTTTCAGTGGGATGAGCTCTTCATATTGCTTCTCTTGGTGAGGCAGGGATCGCTGAGAGCTGGTGAAATGTGTAGATGGTCATGTGGAAGACTGGTTGCAGATGCAACTTAAATTGGCTTAAGCTGATTGTGATATGTCTGTCTGAAAAGAATAAGCCCCACTGGGGTACCAGGAAGGACATATTCCCCATTTTCTTCCTTAGTGTTTTCCTTTGAATTTCTAATATGCACTTACTTGATTTGGTCTTTAGTATTTATGCCCTGTTGTTTCCCCTCACTGTTCCCTTCCACAGGCCCCTTCCAGGGGAAACCCTGGAAATTGGGCAGGAGGACATGAGTAACTTGATATAATCATGAAATTAATAAAATTAACATGCACAAATCACGTATGCACTCAGTGATTACACTCCATGGCAGCTAAAGATACTGATAAGTCTTATCCTGTAATTGCAAGAGGGGAGACTTGTTCACGAGTGAAGCATAGCTGTTGGAAGTTATGTGTATCCCTGTTTCCAGGCCAGTTCCAGTCTAGTGTGAAATCCAGAAAAGTCCTTCACACTTAGGCAGAGTTTGTTCGTGCTGTACTGTGTACAGCAACGATGAAAAATGTTAGTTGTAGCCTCAGAGAAGAGAACTGGAGAAGGAAACTCATCTCTTTGCTTGACAGAGGTAGGAGGTATGGTGGTGAGGCAAGGTAGTGTGCGACAGTACAGGCTTGTGGACAACTGTGTGTGCCAGAGAGGGAAAGACACGGAGAGAAAGGCTTGGAAAAACGTCAAGAAAAGCTTAATGTCTTCTGTTTACACAATAGAGGTAAGAAGCTTCATGGCAGGCTCCCGGCAGAGTGGACTGAGTTATAGAAATGCTATAAAACCTGTAGGTCCAGGATTGTTGCAGTTTATGGTACTTCGTAGTCTAAGCCGCGCTTTTTTTTTTTCCTAAGACAGTGATAGGAAAGAGACCTCCCTGAATTTGGGTACCTGCTAGCTTCTTTTTCATTGTCTTCGAACAACAGTTCACAGTGTGCTTAGTTCTTCAGGGAAATCAAATGAGAAATACACCAAATAAGAACTTACTCCTTGCCCAAATGAAGTTAATGTGAGTTCTGATCTCACTGGAAACCTAAAATACCTAAATTCAGCTTAGTTTGCCTTAACTGTTGTATTGTTAATTGCCTAGAAGGAGAAGCAAACTCAGATAATCTGCCTCTAAATGCTATAAAAAGCAGAGCAACACTGGCAAAGTCTAAGCTCTTCCTTCTGATTTCTCCCAGGTGGATTTTCCAGTATTCCTTGTTCAGACAACTCTGGCATATCTTTTTAACTAACTGTTTGATTTTTTCGAAAAGAAAAGAAAAGAAAAGAAAAGAAAAGAAAAGAAAAGAAAAGAAAAGAAAAGAAAAGAAAAGAAAAGAATTCCAATACAGAGATTATCAGCATCTTACAACTAGAAAAATGTAAATAAGTAATACTTTCATCATTGATTTTCCTCCCCTGTAGCAATCTGACAGGGAAAGATTTCTATGCCATGGCTCAGGGAAAGGAAAAATAAACAGGGAAAATGTGAGTAAAACAGTGCCTATTAGAACTAAATGCATGTGTAGGACAGCCTACAGTCATTAAAGCACAGTCTCAAATATGATTGCAAGCTGTAAAGTCAATGTCAGGTGCCTCTTTTGTACCATAGGCTTTTCCCAGGCAAAGTAGTAGTGAACCTGTGCAGAAGCAGAAGAGCTGGACTTCTGTGCCAGCTCAGTGTCTCTCTCTGTCTCAGAATATGTCATGGAGCCTGGGGACACTGCTCTCTCAGCAGCACAGCTGGCTCCATGGATTGACTGGGGTAAGGCATGAGGGTTATTATGTTAGCAAATGGACGTGGAAGATCTGCACTTGGAACATCAGGGTCTATTTACATCCTTGCACTGACATTTTTCCCCGCTATAGGCAGATCAAAGTGTTATTTTTTCCTTGGAAATGAAGAGAAGCTTTATGATTGTCAGTGTTGGTCTGCACTAAAGAAAATAATTATATGATGTATTTTTCCAGTGCAGATACACGTTGGAAGAGGAAAAATTTAGTCAGGCTGTGATTCTGAGAAAGAGCATATTCACTAAAACTGTGAAGACTTGTTCAAGAATGTTCTCAGTGCAGATACCACAGAATCACAGAATGGTTGGAAGGGACCTTAAAGATTATCAAGTCCAACCCCTCTGCCATGGGCAGGACTTACCTACTGATGTGTAGTAGCTGCTGTCTTCTAGGAAGTCTTCAGAGGCATTCCATGGAAAGAATGCTCCTGCTAGGATCTTCCTCATCTCCTTCAGCTGGAGACATTTTAAATGCCCTCTGAAATCTAGTCTTGTTTTTGCTTTCCCATAAGGGATCAAATATCCATGCTTGCAAGACAAAAACATCTAAAAAGGCTTTTCTCCATTATAGAAAAAGATTGTGCATCAAGATTTGCTTCTAATAAGATAAAGGCATGTAGTCCAGATTCATTGGCCATCTGGATTCATTTTCATTGGGCATGGAAATATAGTCATGATTGGATTGGAGGCCACAAGGTTAAGAACCCTCTTCCAGAGCTCTGCCATGTTTCCCATGAGGCAAGTGTAGGTGGACTTCCCTTCTTTTCAGATACTGCATGCTTGAGCAATGTAGCAAGCCAAAAGCTCTTTTGCAGGTATATATTCTTGTTTGGCTTTAATTTTTCTTCTCTGATTTGTGGATGTTTTGCATGATTGGAGGTCTCTGGGAATCCCTACACTATAAAACTGGGACTCAAAAGTAATTTTACAAGGAACAGGATTTCTCTTGTTTCAGCTATTTTCAGATGTGGGTGGGTACAGGCAGAGGATTTGGGAGGTACGAGGGTGGTGGATGGGAGTCTCGGGTGGCATGCAGAATGGATTCCTGAAGCATGTGTAAAAATAACTAAGGTTTGGGTCTTCAGATGTTGTATTCTTGGTATCTGAAACTACTTTAGCATAAGCGTATGGGACAACAGAGGTTGCTGCAAAGCAATTTTCGAGAGCTTCCCCCAAGCCTGTACGTGTTTTCTGTAGCGGGGAGGCTGCATGGTGATGATATGTATTCTTTCAAGCTAGCGTTTACAGGGATGCATTGATGTTTGGGGAGAAGGTACTGAATGGAAGTAAAACAAAAAGGGAAAGGGACCCACTACTGAAAGCTTTCATCCTTACATTGTCCCACACTAGCCCTTAATAACTGAAATGAGTCTGATTTGCCTTTGGTCTTCCAGCTCCAAAACATGTTTGCCTGAAAATTTTCGTTGGATATACTTCGCATGTTTTGATAATGTGACTTACGAGATAACACTTCTACAAAGCTATATATAAACACATACATGTGCAACCACCTGCATACATGTGCACACATTACATATAGACTTAGAGAACTATATGGCACTACACACCTCCATGCCTGTATGTGGCAGCAACCACAGTAAAGGAGGGGAGGTAGCTCAAAATAGCATGTACAGTCCTTTATGGAGTTGTTATTAAACAGAATGTGGTCTTGCCCTCCTGGCTGGTGGAAGTGTTTTATTTCTGTGGGACTGGTTCCAGGGGACTTGCGTCTGAGGAAGGAGGATCCTAGGAAGAGGGGGTGGGTTTCAAGGAGATAGTCTGATGGAGCACATTGAGGAGGATCCATGGTGTATTGGAGAAGCACCCCAGAGCAGGAAATACCTGATTCTCAGTAAGAAGATAAGAACATCACGTTCGACAGGGCTAAAACCTGATGTGTGTCTGTGACTACCAGGACATGAATCCCAGGCCAGAGGATAGGAAGCATCACATCAACAGAATCGTCTAGTTTAGCACAGAGTGAGTTTTCCTGTTCTACTGAATAAGCATTTTCCGGGTGATACATACAAGTTTTGTCCCAATACTGTGACATGCGGACACATCTGGCACAGAGTTGGACAGAAATTTCACAACAGCCCATAGGACAGGACACAGAAAGGCACCTGATGCTTAGGTTGTAAAAGGCACTGACATTGGGTAGCACGACTCTGGGTTCACATTTCAGTTTTAAATGCTTCTCAGCCTGCTGTCCTCATGGCAGATTGGGGAATTGGTCAACCCAGAGGGAAAGAAACATCTCTGCACTTCCAACATTGTTGTGTCATCTGCTTCTGATGTAGGGCATTAGGCAGACCCAGTAGCTATTTGTTTGCTATATGAGACTTTAAAATTCTAGCCATGAAAGGTAATATTTCCTTGTCAAGATACTTGTGCTTTTCAAACTCTGGTTCTTCCAGGAGCTAAGCAGTGTCTCTCGCCCGCTTAAGGCATAGCATATTTTACAGCCAGGGCTATTTGACTGATCTTTGCTTTCTGTGTTCTATTTGAAGTTAATTTGCTTATTTCCAGTTTACCTGCTTTTGCTACTGAATAGATTGCCAACCACCACTTGGTATGTATGTCTGCATAACTGTTTTCATATAATTAATTGTGACTTGTATAAGACACACTCACTTAACTCCTTTATGTTTTCGGTTGGTTGTTTTTTGAGGTTTCTTTTAATTTTATTTTTGTCAGTCCTTGTAAGTCCTCCCGTACTCTCTCCTGGTTTTGTGCGTGGTTTTCAGTTTTGGGGTTTTTTGGTTGTTTGGTGGTTTTGTTGTTGTTGTTGTTTTTGGGGGAGGGGCTTGTTTGATTTTTTGTTTATTTTTGTTTGTTTGTTTTTTGTTTGGGTTTTTGTTTGTTTGTTTTGGTTTTTGTTGTTGTGTTTTTTTTTCCAAATGGCCTCTAAACTGTCACTACTTTCTTTTTGAAACGTAGTGTGTCAAATCAGTTATTCCACATATGTTTAAGATTTGAGTCCCTGGGAAAACAAAATGGCTTAAATCCTGGAACTCATACCTCTGCATAGGAAAAATGTCTTTTTTTCTGAATTTCACATTATGCTGCAAAGGTGGTGTCCAGCTGCTGAGTGCTTCACCTAAAAGAACTCTTTTGTCATCATACTAGGCTAGACTTACGCCTCAGTTAAGTTCATCTCCTCTGGATTTAGCTGCTTAGCCCCAGCATGAACCTCATTCTATGGTATCTGCCTGAGGCTCTGATCTCCACTTTCTGCTTATTTCTCTGTTTAGACTAGATGGCAAACCTGCCATATGTTTCTCTCATGTTACTGTTTTACAATTTCTCATATGTTCTTCTACGTGATTAATGAAAACGGTGACTAAAACGGGCATAAGAGCATTCTTGCTGCACACCTCACTGGATCTGCACTTTGCCAGCTGCAAGGGTATTTTCTACACGGTTCCTCAGACAGCTCCTATCTTCTGTGCCAGAGAAACTGCAAATTTGAGTTAAGCATAGGATTCTGTGACATGTTTGGTCATAATCCAGCCATCTCAGCTCCCATTTCTTTTCACAGCCCATTTGCTTAAGTGCACTATAGAAGTTTGAGGGGGAGAGAAAAGCGTATTTTTTATTTTTTTCAAATTTATTTCTCATAAAGCTTCCATTACTGTCTTTTTCATTTGTTTCTGTGTGGAAAAAAAATGAAAAGCTTCTAACTTGAGTTTATGTGACTTTAATTCTGAATATATCTCAGTATGCCTTGTAGCTTTACCTTCTCTTCTTCAAAGAGCAGCCATTCAGTAAATAGTCAGATACTAGCAGTGCTTAGATTGTTGTTCCTATAGAGTAGGCGATTCACATTTTCATTTCTCTACATTCTGTTTCCTTTATGAATTTGCTACTGGGGTTTTCCTCAGCTGGACACTGTCCTCCATGTCAGGTGCAGTTCTTCAAGTTGGCTAGATAGGTTTCAGTAGTTGGTTTTACTACACAGCACAAGATGTTTGCACTAGGAGCATGCTGAAAAGGCTAGGATGGGAGCAAAAGCTCATTTGAAAGGCCAGTGCTTGAACTGGTAATAGCTGAGACTCTACTTTGTTTAGCCATCACCCAGTAGTGTCCGCAGCAGTGTCTTCAGTTGTTTGTCTTACCATGAGGCTGCGCTGGGACTTGGTGACATCCAGGAAGCTGAGGGAAGGAGAGATGTGGCTCAAAGCACAGGAAACTGAGTTGGAGAGTTTGCTGCTGCTGCTGCACAGCCATGATTTGGCCGAGGTGATGTTTGTGTGCCTGAATGCATGTGCACAGGGTTGTCTGTCCAGTGGCAGGGGGGATACTCAAGAACAGCCTGTGATTCATGGTCAGGACCAGTTTAAGCTTGTCTCCCACAAACACAGCGTTAAAAAGTTTTGCATCACATGTCCTAAGACCCTAACCCTAATGCTCAGGCATGGCTTTTATGTGTAAAATTTAATTATTGGTCTCTAGTGCTGATTAAATTTTTATGAGAGCTGTGCCCAGATATCTGCTTATGTGGCCACGAACAACTTAGTGCTTGCTGTGACCGTATTTTTAATAGTGTGTTCTTAATTATACCCTTCCTGGGTCTGGACTGATTTGGCAAAGAGGGATCTTTACTTGCTCAGCTGGTTATTGCTGGTCTTGTACTCTTTTGGCCACAAAACACACACTTCTATAGTGTTTGCATAACTGGGGAGAAGGGGAATATTATTTTTATGGACTCTTTGTGTCTCTCTGTTTCTGCCTGTAGTAATTATTTTGTCCATAGGCTTAGAAAATTAGAATTTTTTTAGTCTCAAATAATTTGGCGACCAAAAATGTTACTTTGTTGAGGCAAATTTTTCTTGTTGTTCAATAGTCCATCTCCATGTGTTTTCTCCTTTATTCAGCTCATGGCCAAGTCTCTTAGCCTTGTTATAACTACCTAAAGCCCGTCTTGTTGTCTTACCAACCTTAAGTCTTCCCTATTTTTTCAGTTCTATATGTTGATGCATTTAAAAACAAGACTCTGCTTTCACCCTTAGGTGCCATGTGAAAGGAAGAGTTCAGTTTTTTGCTAGATGTGAATTTCTATCTGAATGGGAAGGCCTCATAGCTGATACAAGTTCTGGCGATATTTTTGGTTGGGAAAAAATGATTTTTCCCTGTAGGTAATCAAGTCTGTGCTATTTGGTTAGGATGGGAAATGCAGGTTTTAGAGTGACAGATCAGTATGGCTTTGTTTGCTGGACAAGGTTTCAAGTTTAAACTTTGAGGGGGTGTAGTGGGATAGCCTGAAAGGGCAAAAGCTTAAAAGTTCCCTTGACAAAGGTAGGTTTAGTATTATTTTAGAGCACATTTTGCACCTATTAAGGTGCTTGGCATCAGCTCAGTGAAGATTTTATTGATAAGATGGAAGTGGAAACAACTTCAGCCTTTGCAAACCATCTTTGCAGAGTGGTGTTTGTCCCATCCTGGCTCCCCAAGCATTTTCATGTATGAATACAGGTGAGAAAATGGTGCAGATGAATGCTGCTTCTGTTGCGTGGGTGGAGGCAATACTTGGAATGGATCTTGAGTAGTGCCTACAAAGAGCAGCAGTTTCACCCACCTTTCAGCTCCCTCCCCAGAGAGCAATCTAGCTCCCCACAGTAACCCAGGGACAGCTAAAGGCAAAAGGAGTGGAGAGGTGCACGTGTGGGCACACGTGTGTTCTCTTGCAATCTCCAGTGACGAGCCTCAAGAAGCTTTCCAGGTTAGCCAGTGTTTCACTCCGAGCTCCCCAAGCCTCTCCATGTGCATCGTTTTTGTTCCAGCTTCATCTCCCCCAGCTCACAATCTGTCTGTCATGACTCACACACTCGCTGGCTTTGATTTAGACTCCCATCTGCCTTCTCAGCCAGTCACATCCCAGTTCTTCTGTAACACACTGTAGGAGAAGTGTGGGACTGGAGCAGAGCATATATCTGTATTCAGGAGAGAGAGGAGGGGGAGGTGTACTGACTCCAGCCTCAAAGTTTCTCCTTGTCTCATCTGTCTCAGTGGAAGCATGTGGTTAAGCTGTAAAATAAGTCTGCGCAGTAAGGCTGGGGCTGACTTGGAGAAACTCACCCTTCTTGAGCGTGCTTGGACCCTCAGATCAGATTTGGTCTCAGTGTTGTCACTTACTGAATATTTATGCTTTTGTAAAAGGAATGTCCTTTCTCCTCTGCTTATATAAGGGACTATCACAGTTCCCTGAAGAAAAAAAAAGAAGCAGTTGTTTTGCCTCTTCCCTGCAGGCAGCGGAAGGTGACACAAAGGTAGAGGCGAGGCTCTGCTGATGCCTGGCAGACACAAACGTGCCCCTCTGGTGGAGGCAAGCAGCTGTTGTGTGCAAGAGGCTTCGCCCTCAGATCACCACTGTCTCCTCACAAGGACAGGGTGGCTCCCGGAGAACAGAAGATCGTTAAGGCCGGGAAAAGCTGTCCCCAGTTAGCTTATAAAGGGGGATCATGTGCCAAAACCAGAACAGACCTGGTGGGCTCTGAACTCCAGACAGCAAAAATAAATTTCTCTCTCTCCAAGAGACTAGCAAGAAAGATTTCCATCTACTATAAGCTTGTCACAGACTCTCCCACCCATAAAGCATCCTCAGAGAGGAATTGGTGCAAGGTCAATCCTTGGAATTAAAGCCAGGAGGGAATTTTCCTTTGGTGACTGGGTTAGAGGTAATGATATTTTTGACTTGCTCCTATGACAGCTTATGGAAAACTACGTGTTAAAGTGAAACTGGTCACTCTAAGTTAGATAATGCTTTACTAATATCAGGAAAGGGAATGAGAATACCCCCAAGAACATACTTTCAGAGCCTGGATTTCTTTGTTGCTGATAAGTGGAAGCACATCTAATAGGCTGTTTGGGACTGCATCTAAGTGCCATGAGACACCAAAAATATGGTAAAAAGAGATGTAGACTGTTAGAAGAAGCTGCAGAAAACACAGAATTTGGTTTTGCCTGTTTACTGAGAAAACCTCACAAGAGCGGTGAATTAAACAAAGCAGCATCTTATCTTTGGATGCCAAGGTTTTGCATGCATGACACGAACTGACAAGACGTCTTTTTGCAAGATGCAGATCTGCTCCAGATTTAGAACTGGAATAGAGAGGGATGCTGCAGACAAGGGTTGAGGTCTCTGCTGTTAGTCACAACAGAGACAAGCTGGCAAAAGTGAGAGCTGGAATTCTCAGATCTGAGGTATGCAGAAATATGTGGAAAGTAGGCAGGGTAGAATTACCAGGAAAGAGAGCAGGAGTTTTCAGAAAGAAACCTGTTTTCAAAGTGTAGAAAATGTGTCTTCCCTCTGCTGTATTTCTTGGCAGCCTGCTAAAACTCCATAATTATTTTTTTTCTTGAGTTCTTGTATTTTAAGACTATAACTGTGGAAAATTGTGAACAGTGATTCAGAGAGACAAACAGAGTTATTTGAAATATAGGTACATATATGCTGTTTTACTCCTCTTCCCCCAGCACTGAGGATGCTCTCACTTAAGATTTTCTCATTCTGTTTTAAAAATTCCAGAGATGATGGAAAGAAGCTTTTCTCCCTTCCAGTGTTTTCTAAAGCCTTGGCTGAATTCAAGACATGAGAGATATACCAAATATTTTCCTCCCATCTGTTTTTAGGGCATGGCTCAGCCATAGGACAGAGGAGAAGCTCCTACCTGCATCCCCATCCAGGAAAATCCCAGAGTAAAAATTGAGAAAGAATAAAAATGTTCTACATGGGAATGTTTTGGGGGGGGGTGCAAGATAAGAGCCAGTGAAAAGGAGCTGCAGCAACATGGACAGGGTGGCAGTCAGAAGCAGCAGTATGCTTCTAGGCTGGAGCTCTGGCTGTGCTACACTGCTGCGTGCAGGCCCGGTGTGACAGGAAGGACGGCACCAGTGGCGAGTGAGAACTGATCCTCCTCCACTTTCCACATGGCAGATTGACCCAGAGCATCCTGGCTGTGTCCAGCAGTGTCCGTGTCCTGTTACAGTGCGTTCTGCCGTGGCGGAAGCCTGAGCATTGTAAGCCTGCACTCAGGCACCTTGCAGTGCACATCTGACACCTGCACACCCCCGAACAGTCCAGCAGCCTAACAGCCTGCACAGAGAGAAAGCAGCAGAAGAAAGGCTCAGTCTGATGTCCCTCCTCCCAGCTGAATCATTCCTCCGTGGGGATTGCAAAGAACATCCAAAAGCTTCTCTTGGAGGAGCAAACACAAGAAGACTGGCTCACTGAAGAGTGTGATGGACTGCTACCCTCACACCAGCTATAAGGGAACATCCTCATCCTCATCATCATCTTCATCCAGGTCAGTGGTGCGTAGGTTTATGTCCTTGAGGATGTCTGAGATGTTTTCAGCAACTGGCCCTGTCAGCTCCATCTCTTCCAAGTCAGTATCCGTGGCATAAGCGGAGCTGGGGCCTTCCCCCTCTTCCTGTGAGTGTGAGGGCTGGGGGGAGTGCGAGCAGGGAGGCAGAGGGCTCTCAGTGCCCACGTTTGCTGCTTGCTGTGCTGCCACCGTGCTGTTGTCTTCCCGGCTCCACGCCTGAGGGCCCTGCCCCACCTTATTGGTGGTGGAGGTCCGGTTGATGTCGCGGAAACTGGCGAGGGGTGGTCGGAGACGGACCCCAGAGCGAGTGGAACCCTCTATTGCCTTCTGGAGCTGGAAAAAGAGAAAAATTTCAGAAAAAAAACATGAAAGGGAGGCTGGCCCAGCCCTAGCCAGCAGAAATTCATCTACTCCCCAGGGTAAAGAGATCACAAATAGAGTCACAGCTTTACCTCTAGGGCCTGTGGAGATAATCTTTTACACCGGTGATGTAATGAAAAATTCCACGGTAAATAACAAATTCCACACCACTTTCAGAAACAGTAATAGCCACTCAGTTAAGAGTGGCTGTTATGCCTCAGTTAAGAGCCCTATACTCATGAAAAAGATGAACCTTCTAACATCCCTGTAAACAACACCTGCTGCCTCCTCTGAAATGCAGTCATCCATTCCTCTCCATGGCTTCCAGAGAGCTGACTCAGAATTTAACACTGGATTGAAAATGTAGCACTTGCAGTTGTATATATTCCCAGCTGGAACTCACGGCACCTGTGAGTTACTGCAGTGATCCACAGGACACTTGCAGTTATTTAAGAGGGTGGCAGGGGATTTGTACTCACCTCTTCCAAAGCCAGCACTCCCCTCAGCTTCCCCATGCTGGTGACGTAGGCATGGCTGAGGCCCAGTAGTGAGAACAATGTGTGTGTCTAGGAGCAAAACCACAAAAGACCATTTCACGGACTTTGGAAACTGGTAAGGTGGTACTTGGTGCTAGAGCTGGGACTTGGGATTTAGAATTGGACATCACAAAGACACAAAATTGTGCAGTTATCCCAGTGAGAAATTACATCTTCTCTTCTTCCCCTTTTGTATCTACCAAATACTACCCTTTGCTCCTTGTGCTGTGCAGCCATAGTTGGAGGTGTGCTGATGATGGAGAGCACATTCTCAAGGTCATTCTCATCCTGCATCTGGTGGACATTCACGTACAACACTCTGTGTTGTGCATTTGGAGACCTATGCAGATCCTGTTTCATTTTGGTGCTGGAAACTGAACTACCATATAGTAATAGGTAAAGTCAAAAACTGCTTAGGTTATTTATTCCAGTGCTTTCCTTAACGATAGAGGATTTCTTTTTTCCTGTCCCAGAATATTTTCTGTGAAAACTTAAGCTTGTTGCTGCTTATCCAGTGCAGTGAGAACACTGAGAACAAGTTATTCCTTTTCTCTTACAAAGTCTCCTTGAAAAGACAGATATCACACTGCTATCAGTCTTCTTTTCTTCAGCCTAAATATACCCCATTATTTTACTATTATTCACAGATCTGGCTTTCTAAAACTTTCCACATTCTCAGTGCTCATCTCTGGTGTATTTCCAACCTCCGAATTCCTGAAGCTGACCTCTACCTGGACTTTACCTGTGGCCTTACGTGAAATCATACTGTCACAGCTAGTGTTTGACCTTTTTTTTTTTGCATCATATGAGATATTGAATGCCATGTTCAAGTGTAAACTAGGAAAAATCTGATTTCTCGAGAACAAGACATTTTACTCGAACGTAAAAGAAAACCAGTCTGGTTAAATATAGTTTGGTCACGATAAACTGTGATATTCTTTTCATTGTCAGTAGTCTCACATTTAGCTCTAACTGTGCATACTTTGTATAGTTTGATTATTTATTCCTGGGGCTTTTTTGTGCATCCAAGTTAAGTTGATTTGTCTGTTATTTCAGTTTCTGACTTGCTCTTTTGTATGACAGGTATGAAACTTTCCCCGTGATCATCCTTCAGGTATAATTTTTTGTAAGCCTGTATTCTCAAAGGTAAATGCTAGCGGTTTTCAGATGACTTCAGCCACTCCTTGAGAAAACTCATCTGAACTATATGCTAACCTGTTCTTGTTTTGCTCAAGGCTGAGATCTTACCTCTCTGATAACAGTAATTAATTAATTTAGTGCAAGGCCTATGCTGACCATTCACATGAAATGAGTATTGGTAAAAGCATGCCCTGTGCACTTCTGCTTCAGTAGACTGCTTTCCCTTTCCACTGAGTGAAAGCCCAGCCCTATCTTCCTCCTGACATACGATTGCTTTAATCCCCAGTCATCCTATGCTGACTCTAGGAGTTGCATGACCCAGCTTCCTCTTTCCTTGTGTTTCAGTTCAGTGAAGAGCCTATGACACAGGCAGTCTCTACACCCTGACAGAAACACCCCGAGAAATCCAGGAGTGCACAGAGCGTAAATCTCAGTGTAATGCCCCAGCAGCAAGGCACACAATACTACTGTTAATGTAGCAGATGTTTTTGTCCAAAAGCTTTTTTAATAAATGCACTCAGACTTCTTATCACAAAGCCTTTCATTTTGCAGGAGATTGGAGGGACACACAGAAGATTACAGGAACAAGCTCACTTCTGTAGCTGGATGTGGAAGTGACTGGTGATAGTAGTTGTAGGTGAAGACAAGGAGAAGAAATAAGTCATAGACTGGACTCGGAATGATGGAGTGGAGAAAAGTGATGTATGCCTCAGGGAGACATCTGCACTCACCTTGTGCAGGGAAGTTCTCTCCACGAGTTGGAAAGGGGAGGGATCTACGCGGCAGCTGTCAAAGCACACGTTCTTGTTCAGCTCCTCCTGTTCCCAAGCATCTATCTGACACAGGAAAGAAGAGGAATCACTCTTGGAGCTACCTGCAGTGTTGCTGTCTTGTGTATCCAAACTAGTCCCCTCTTCCTGTTAATGCTTCTTCCTTGCTTTGTACATCATTCATCTTGCCCATTATATCTCACCCCTCAGGTTTCCCATCCCTTTCTTGCCAGATATAAAGTCCCTGTGGAAACAGGGCAATTCAGAGATTTTCTGAGAAGATGGAGTTTTTCTTCTTCCTTCTTAAAGAGGGAGTGAACATCTTTAGCCTTTCTTTCTGAATGCATCTTCCCCTTGCAATGACAAGATAATTGATCCTTTGTGTAAGAAATGAAAGAACAACCTGGGCTCACAGAAAGATTTTGATGAGGGGGCACCTCTGGAGGTCTCTAATCCAAAACCCGGCTGCAGCAGGGCTGACTGCAAAGCTAGATCAGATTAGTCAGAGTCTTATCAGCACATCTAGCCCAACAATCTCTTCTCTTATGGGTTAGGCTTACCCACTGTGCCACTCCAAGAAGAAAATGGCTTTGGCTATGGCTTTGTGTGGCAATCGCTGAGGTTCCTGGAGTATTGCAGGTGATAGAAAATGGGTAAAAGAAGCACTCACTTGACCTCACTCCATTTTTGCACCAGGTCTTACCTCTTCTGGTGTCATTGTCTCAATGACTTCCCCTGGCTCCTGTAGGAGAAAACACTGTTCAGGACAGCCAAAGAACCCGCAGTTTCACAGAGTACAGAAAGGGAAAATCTGCCTTCTCACCACATGTGGTCCCCTTTTTGTTCCAAATCGTGTATTACCAAGTGCTTAGGTTTTCTTTATACTCATCCATTATACGGTGTACTCTGCCCTTGCTGTGCTTCCCTTGCCAATGACAATTCACCATGGAGTTCTGGTGGAGCAGTTCAGGTGCCTAAACATGGCCATCTAATACTGATTTAGATGCTCTCAGGATATCCCACCTGGGGTCCAACCACAGCCTTGGAGTGGATGGATCTCCCAAAAGCTCTGTCTATTATCCCCAAACCCTGTGCAGATGTGTCAGATAACCAAGGGCGTTTAACATGGCAAGAGCCAAAAGCATTTTTTTCATTTTTCTCCATCTGTCCAAATCTGTTTGCCAAATGGAATAAAACTGCATTTTATTGCAGGTTAGCCAAAATGTCATTAATTTTTTTCACTGAGAAAAGATGCCCAAACTCAGTCATGATGGTCGCCTGACACCTGAGGACAGGTGACTCCTTAGGAAGATGCACACTCCTTTACAGTAATCACACCCTTTCTCCTTGGAGGGAGCTCCCCACTGATGCTGTCAGAGTTCAGGAGCATAATTGTGTCCATGCTGTAGCCAAATGCTGAATGGCTCGAGGAGTTTCTATTTCCATTGCATTCCCTTCCTTCTTCAGGGTACTACCAGGCTCTCTTGTAGCCCTAACCTGGATGGTGCTCTCTGTCTCATGTGGACGGCTGCAATGGCACAAGAGCTGCTGGATCAGTTGCCTCAGGCTCCTGAAAATGCCTAAAGGATGAGAAAAAACACATAGGTAAGAGAGAAGAATAAGTGAAAGACAAAAATGCAAAGCCCCGCACCTATCCCATCATCTTACTCAAGGCAGGCTGGGAAATACTATGAGGGACATGATAGAGGGGAGCCAGTCACAACCTGGCATTCAGTTTGTACAATGGTGTCTGGGACATTCCAGAATGATTATTCCCATGCAACAAAACATATCAACAAAGTGGATGTGACAGGTGCCAAGGGGTGAGGATTCCATGGGTTCTGCCAGCAGTGGAATGATGGGAATAGAGAAGACCAGAATTATACTCCCAGGGAGGGAGTTAGCAAAGAGGAGGAGACAGAGCCTGGTGCTGTTGTGAACAAGGCTGTGGAGGAAGTTTGGTCAGAAACAATGCTAGCTGTGGGCCAAACTGAAAAAAAAAAAGGAAGGTCTCATAAATTCACTCCTGTTCCACTTCCTCTTGTCATTCCTGGGTCACTCAGTTCTAGCTTCACATAAAATGTTTCACACACTGTCCTTGTTTTCATATGTGGTTCTTCTTCTGCTTTGGTAAGATAAGTGGATGGCTGCCCCACCACTCCACTGCTCTGGAAGCATAAAGTGGATTTTTCTATGCCTTAGAGGTTTAGTCATATATGAGGGGTGTTAATGAACCAGAATGTTTTACCTGCTCTATTACATGTAACCTTTGGGTGCCTAAAAGCACACGCTAAAGCCCTATCCTTTGTGCTCATTCTCAAGACTGGGATACATCTCTGTGCTTACTCACTCTGCATATTTCAGGACGCATAAAGGATAAAAGCAACCCACCATCCTGCATCACATATACAAGATAAATGAATCAGAAACGAGCTATGAGTACAGTCTTGAAAGCAAAGCTAATGCAGGCTGAGGTTTGACACAAAAGAGCACAATGCATCAGTGTTTGTCCATCACATTAATGCAGCTGAATCAAAGAGATGCATGTCCAAAGGAGGAGCCTTTCAGTTTTGGAGATGACTGAGCAACAGCCTAAGCTACTCAAAAACTTAGTGCAGATGTTTAGCTCCCAGACTGCTTTCACCAGGGAGATTCATTCGGGTGGTGAAGGAGCCAAAAGATGGGACCCTTTCATGCAGATTCTACAGAAAATGTCTGATGAGTTGTTACTGTAAGAATGCAGTGGGGAGACAGAGAGAGACCATCCTTAGTGGGCCTACTTTTGCCATGCTCTCTGAGGGATCGTGACAGAAGGTATTTACAGGTACATTGCACTGATGTTGAGGTGCACTAACAAAGTGCCTTTCATACAGGAACAGCAGAGAAGTCCCCTTCTCTCAGTTTCTGGGAAACCAGCACCTCACACAGGCAGGTACACAGAGTTAGCATGAAAGCTTCCCCAAGCTGGCTAGGATGTGGTTAAGCCACGACAGAAGTTACTATACCTGAGCGTTGCTGGGGTTCCAAGGTTTCAGGCATTTGTTTAAGAGGACTTGTTGGGCCATTCGGCTCCTCTGGGTAACTGGGAGTGGGACTAGGGGGCTGAGGCAGCTGTTGTGGAAAGGAGAGAAAATAAAGTCCACCTTAATGCCGTTTATTTCTCAGCCTCCTCAAATGCCTAGCTGCTTCTTAAGCAGCGTCTGTGTTGCAGTCTGTCCACTTCTCTCCCTCACCTCTCCCTTCTCATCTGTATCCTCATCCTCATCAACGTAAGCAAAAGATTCGTGCTTCAGCTTTGGCAGGTTTGCCCAGGGTCCGTCGTAGGGTGCCTCATTCAGCTTCTGCTGCATTTCTCTGTTGAGGAGCCGTCGCCGCTCTGGGCTGATGTGTGTCTGGAGGAGAGCCTCCAGTTCCGACCGCTCCACAGACCCCAGGAGGATCATGGTCTCTGCACAACAGAGCAGAGAAGCCATCAAGCAACCCCAAGGTTTTGAAGGTCCCCTTCCACACATTGTCCCTTCCTCCTTCCAGCCTCTTCCAGGTGCTTGGGCTCGTACTACCTAGAGCTGTACAAGAGTCATTGACAAGCCCTGTGGTGACTCCTAGGCTGTGGGGCTGTGGGAAGGGAGCTCACTGTCCTGAGCTGTGCCACCATCCAGCGCCACAGCAGAGGCAGGCTCTTGGCTCGTGCAGGATCCCAGGAGGGCCCTGTTGTCACAGTTCAGTCTACAGACTTCCCACACACCTCCCTTACCTGCTGGATCTGCTTCACCGCCCGCACTCCAGCTTACCTGGCCAGCTGAAACAGCCTTTTGCCATACATCACCCACAGCGTGAGATTTTTAGGATTTATTTTTTATGTGGTAGGTCACACTGCCTGCTTCACACCATGTAATTTGAAAGCTAGTTTCTCCAAGCTGAGACAGTCTTCGGGAAGGACCAGTTTCTCCACATTGCTTACCTGGCGAGTCCACCAAAGGCAAAGATTTCACTGTGGTGCTTTGGAGCACTGCTTGCAAGTCTCGGTATGTACAGTTGCAAGAAACAAATTTCACATCTTGGACCATAATATCCTCAACAAAGATATTGTATTTGCTGTGAATTTATGGACAATAACAGGAAGAGTTAGTATATTAAAAATGTCAAGCCGATCAATTCCCTAAAGAAATACATAAATGACACCTTCTTTAAAAAGTGCTCAAAATACAGCTGCCAAATGATCTTCTGTGAGATTAACTAGAGGACTTTCCAAGAAGATAAACACAGATTAACTGGATTTCCATTACAGTTGTATTCCACTCCATTATCCCTCACCATAAAATACACACATGTATACATATGTACCATATAGATGGTTTTTATATACGTCCATATGTGTATGATATATAGTAGAGAGAGGAAGATGTATGTAGGAATAACTGAATTTTGCTTCAAGCAAAATATCCATATAAAGTATTTCAAGCATTTGCTGGGTAAAGAATATCCAAACCCCACTGAATTTAGATAAATGAGACTCCTGATTTGTAAATTTTTAAGCTGAATCAATTTGGCAATATAAATACAAATTCAGTAACATGGCAGGTCATTCAAACTTGTGCTTTCAGTGAAAATAGAAGAGGACTTCTCTCCATTTTTGTGTATGAAACCTAATTCTACTCCAACACTTGTTTTTTCTTACTGCAGGCCTATTCTGCTTTCTTAATTCCTTTGTAGTACTGAACCCTTTTCATAACCTTTTATTCCCCTATGGTCTTAACCCTCTTCTGCTTTATTTCTTTGCCACTCCCTGTTTCCTCCTGTTTTGCTACTATACCTTATGTGATTCCAGCCCAGGTCTGGCAGGTAGGGCAACTTCTTCACCTGGATGATGCTGTCGTAGAGGCTGGGCTGCAAACTCTGGGCCACCATGTTGGCAAGAATGACAGCCACCATCATGGGCAGGATGTGAGAGATCTGACCCGTCAGCTCGAAGCAGATGACAGCGGTGGAGACAGTGTGGCTCACCGCTCCTGTCAAAGCTGCTGCACCTTTCCCAGGTAGGAGAAGGAATAGGGAGAGAAGAAGACTGTCACACAGAAACAGCATGTCATGTCAGCCAGGAAAATGACAGCGGTGGGACCAGGTGAGGAAAAAGGAAGACATGGAGGCTCACCAATGACAGCATACCCTCCAGGTAAGATTTGATAAAGAATATCATCAAAGAGGATCCCGTTGGGAAAAAGCGATGCCATGATTTCCCCGATGAGACGGCCAAATGCAGCACCTGAAAAATATCACTGACAGTTATGGAATTAACATTTAAGGAACATCCAGTCTGTGCTGTGCAGTTGTGCTGGGCAATCACTTGGATATTTTCTAACAGAAATGAAGCCAAAACTTACATTAAAATGACAATGGGGACTAAAGAGTAGTTCTCAGTTACAAAACACAGAGGTTAGACTCCAAGAGGAAAAAAGGGTACAAAGATAGGTAAATACACTTGGCCTCTCATTCATTCACTTGGGCACACCAGGCACAGCAATATCTGTGATTCCCAGGCTGGAGGATGTATTTTCAGACTGTGTACAACATCAGTCCACATCACAGCTGAGGCCCTTTAGATTCTCATTCTGTGAATGTCCAAACATTAGAATCACAGCTTACAGAAAAGTTTAGGTGGGGAGGGAATTCTGGAAGTCTTGTTCTCTCCCCTGCTTGGAAAAGGGCTAATTTCAAAGTGATATGGAGTCACCCAGTTCAGACAGGTTTTACAAGTCTGCAAAGATCTCTTGGATTGGTGGACACAAAATGGCACAGTACTCCAGAATTTTGTCCAAAATGCTGAATACACAGAAACAAAAAATTTCTTTGCATTGCTGGCTAGATCTTTTCCTAATACAGCCTTGATAGTGTTAACCTTCATCACTGCAAGGACATGGTACTGCCTCATGTTCACTTGCTGCCTGCCAGAACTCAGAGGTCCTTAGAGCACCCTATTTCATTTGAGAGTTGTGGGTAATTAATGCTAAACTTCATGAGCTGGTATAGTTCAGTCTAACACAGCCTCTCTTTCTTAACATTAGCATCATATTCTTTTAATTTTTTTTTTTTGTTATTGGAATTAAAACCAGTTAAAAGTCAATAAACTTTTTATGTTATCACATTTCAGTCAGAAGAAAGGAGTAAGCGTTAGATTACATTGCAGGTACTAATTTTGAGGTTATCTCATCTGGCTGGCTTTCAGGGGTGAAAGGAGTAACTACTATTAATTGTAGGATGAAAATTTCTCTGTAAGGGAAGAGGCATAGAGATTAGAAGGCCATGACTCAGCATGTCTCCCCAAGTGTGGCTTTCCTTATGTAAAAGGATAGGGATATCCTACTTGGCATTTGGTTACGGGGGACTGGGGAAATGTCAAAAGCAGAGACCCAGAGGCTGGTCTATGGACTGCTGATCAGGCTGTCACAGACATCAAGTGATGACTCCTCATACACCAGATGAACCCTGCTGGGTGTGTAGGCAGTGTCTCTCCTGTTCTCTCCACCTGTCAGATGAATGTGCCGCAACACAAAATTGAAACTCACCTAATACGAAAACAGGCATGAAGCCTCCACAGGGGATTGGCATCGTGGTGGCAATAACAGCCATGCAGAACTAGAATAGAGGCAGAGAGTGCAGTTGTTACTGAGCAGCAGTAGCATTTCCTGCTGCCCCACTCTGTGCCCAGCCTGGCTACAGAGACCAGAAAGCTGCTGAGGTGTAGTACTGCTAATCAAGCTCTGTCTTTGCAGTACCAAACCTGGCCAAATACAGCTGAAAACTGACTACACTGCAGTGGAGAAACAGGCCAAGCCTTTGCCCAGAGTCAAAACAGCAGTTTCTTGTTTATGTGGTCTATCCCAATGCTGGATATATCCAGAAGAAAATCAACTGCTCGGAGCAGTTATCTAGCGAGTAGAGAAGGCCTTCAGCTAGTAGGACAATGCCAATGAATCTGGTGACTGAGGATACAGCTCTTCTAAAGACAAACAGACAGACTCAGGACAGATACACCATGTAGGCCACCCCTCTTTCCTTCAAGTGAAGAAGACCTTTTCTTCTTGGTACACTATAATAAGAATTATCACAGAAGGAGAACCGTTAGCTACCTGTCAGAAATTTGACAGAGTGTTTTACTTTAGGTGGGTACAGTTGTGTCAGTCAGTCATTGATAGCTGTTCTTGATCTAGTGAAATTTTCAACTGACATTGCAAGGTGACCTCAGCTGTTCTGCTCCTTTGCAATAAATAAATAATTTTTAAAATAGCACCTATTCTATGATATTCTTATCCTTTTATATATATATTTTTTTCATCTTAGGAAAACCTCTTTCTTGCTACTTGGAATATGATCGTTTTTTCTTTCAAATGTCTTTTTTGGTTTTTTTTGCTCTGTCCTGTGTCAGTTTCACAGCTGATCCTTTTAGAGGCTGAAGAGTTGCAACTTTCACGGACCAGGTCAGGTCAGAACTTTTAATCTGCTATTGCTTTCTGAGAAGTGAGCAAAACTGTTTCCAGATGCATTTCTACATTAAGTTTTGGTACTGCTGACAAATCCTTGAGCCTCACACAGCTATAGATTGTGCTTGCATATTCCTATTTGTTTCCTATCTGAAGTCAGGAATATCAAATAGACTGTACCAGACTTGATTTAGATCAAACATAAATTATCTGAGAGCATTTTTAGTCAAGTATTTATTTTTGTGGAACTTAAGAAATCTTTCCTGATGTAGTCCTCCTTACCAGCTACTATACAGTGGATACCAAAGGTCATTCAGCAGGATGCATGAGGGGGATGACCTAGGGAGCAGAAAAGGGGGCCACTAAATTAATGAAACTATTCCCTAATAATTTTGGTAATGTTGCATTCAAGGTGGACAAACATCACATCAAAAGATGTAGGAATCCATTGCAGCTGTTGTGCTTCATTCAAAACCCAGCAACTCCCCATTGGCACTTCACAAGCTGCTTTACAGAACAGCAAGAACATTCAGTCTGGGTGGAGAAGGGTTATGGTGAGCTGGGCTTCCCACCTTCACGAGGAAGAAGAGCAGGATGGTGACGAAGACGCTGACTTTAGGATGAATCCAGGCAGCAGATTTCCCTAGGATCTGAGTGTCCCCAGTGTGTTTGATCCAGGTATAGTTATCAAAGAGAGTGCTGATGGCTTCCCGTGGCATCAACTAAACAGCAAAAAAACCAGTTATGAGTCATGAGATTAGATGGAGTAAACATTCTATCGCTGTTAAAAGGAAGCAGAGGAGATTTTTACTGTGGTAATTCATGACTATGAGACTTAATTCACATTTTTAATCTTCAGGAAGAGAGACAATACTTTACTCAAACAGGTGAAAAGATTACTTTTACACATGGGGTAACAACTTCCTTATTTGCTTAGAAGAGTGGACCTTTTTCAAGTTTTATATGAAGGAGGTAGCAGAGATCAAATAGTGTCTCCTCAGTCCAAACTCCTCCCATATGGTTCTTCCCTTTTCCATGACATGAGGTCACTGGGGCAGAGGATAAGGAGATAAGGTTCCACAGAACTGCACAGAATTGGTAATACACTTTCCAGTCTCACCTCTCCTGCCATGAACTGCCCAAACCCATGAGGAAATGTCACAGATGCTATACAGAAGGTTATAACCGCCGGGTATATCAGTCGGCTGTAAAGAAGGAAAAAGTTATTACAAGACGGCCTCACATTCTGTTCTTGTAGCACCATCACTTCAGGACTAGGAATGCTGTCTCTGTGAAGCCTCTCTGTGTTTGTATCCATTGCTTTGGAGTGCTGTTACCAGCAGTTTAATGCCCTGCTCCACTGATCATCATTGTTCATAGAGTTCACCTGTCAGCAAAGCCCTTTCTCCCATCAGAATTAATGTAATGGGAGGCATGGAGGAAGAGAGAGATGAGCAACATGCATAAACTTGAATACATGGGAGGAATGCGTGTTTGTAATGATGAGTTCACCTATTGTCAAAAGCCAATATTTTCCCCAGTTGTCCTGATTATGACAGTCTTGCTTCTTCACCCCCCATGCAGTGTATCCTGTCCTAGTGGATATAAATGTAGGGTTTTTTCCTACATTTCTGCAGGCACCCCCTGCTGCATTAATTCTTATGGGGAAAACTGCTTCTCTTTCCATTGAATTGCTGACTGTCACAGTTTTGGGGAAGGTGTCCTTGGTAGCCAGTGGGCACAGCTGGACAGAGGCTGAAGCCGTCTGTGTTTCCCTGCTGCTGTGTCCAGTCCCAGGGTGGCTTTCTGGACTAAACTGTGACATTTCACAAGCACTAAGACAACATGAGCCTAAACTGCTTCCACATGCTGGACTAATCCTGTCATGTGTCCCCTGGCAAGTTACTGTTTCCTACAGGAAGTGTTGGCTGAGATTTAGGAAGACAAAATATAACCTTTAATTTGTTTCAGTCTAAGGACCTAAAAAATTCTGAGAAACCAGTGAAAAGTAAATTCCCACTTTTCAGGCTTTGCTCCACTTCTCCATTAACTTGATTTCATAGCCCTGCTGCTGCTTGTGGGTAAGGCTAGATGATGAAGGAAGACAGTTTTTCTTCCACATAAGAAAGTAAGTTAGTTTGAAATTCTGTTTATCTAGTGGTTTTCTTCTCTTCAGGTCTGCAGCTTGATAAGAAATAAGGTCCTCCATGCCTCTCAACTTCAAAAATTCTCATAGCATCATATCTTTTTCTATAAAGAGACTGAAGACATCTACAGCTAGCCACCATTTCTTGTTCAGGTTATAAAATTTGGAGGTTAGGACTTTATTAGAGAGGGGAAAACAGTACCTTAAAGTGTCCTGTAAAAACTTTATTGTCAAGACTTTTATTTTATTTTGCATTTCTTTTCCATGCTGCATTTCACACCATTTGGTTACTCTCAGTTTCAGCTTTTGGTTCATAGGTATGCAGCACATTCCTTACATTTTTGCCAACACTTTGATTAAAAAACAAATATATATATTTTAAAAACATAGTTAGATTTCAACTGTATTTAATTTTCGTGAAATATAAATGATGTTGAATTTTTCACAGATCCTAAAAAACCCCAAACAAACCAGAAATGGCATGATTTTAAGAAGCATGATCATTGACTTTCTAATTAAAAACATTTTCTGTCCTGTGAATAGTTTGCCTTATCCTCTTAACAAATATTGTAAAATCTCCCTTCTAAATCAAGAAGCTATTTGAAACTATTTAGGCTGATCAAAAAGAGAATCCAGTGCAGGAAAAATTCTCTTGATGGTTGCAGAAATCTTACTCTGATACAAGAGCAGTTTCTTGTGTTTTTACTATCTTACACATGAAATAGTTCTACTATCTTCCAGAAAGCATTTGCTACTATCCAATACCAGTAGGGTGTAAGAATCTCGTCCCTAAAGAAAATATCTTCACAAGTACTCACTATTTGGTGAGAAACTGGCTCAGAGCTTTATGACGTCGGATGCCCAGGACCACTTGGCGATTGAGATAAACAAAAAAGGCTCCAAGGAATCCAGAACATATGCTAAAATGGAGAAAAAGAAATAAAATCATGCCAAACAACAGATAATACACAAACCATCAGCCAAGAAAATGAGTTTAAGGGGTTTAATTGTCAGCTGTCTGTGAAGTCTTTTAAATGCCACCTAGCAGGTTACTCCACAGCAGTTCTTTTGAAGATATTGACTCCCTGATGAAAGGGGAGAAATTATCTTGGACCTCTTTGTCACACACACTACCATTTTACCAATTTTCTCTTGCTGAGAGGGGGAAATCTATTAAATAATCTGCAAAAAGAGACTGACAGTTTTCAGTGGGGGCTCGTGAAGAGCAACCGGGCAAAGACCAGTATTGTCAGAACTTAAACATCGGGTTGGGACAGAAAATACTAAAAATGGAGGGAGTTTTAAATATGATTCAGTAAAATTATATGCCTACAACAAATACTAATAGTAATAGGAACTCTTGTGCCTAAAGCAAAGTATATCATCTCTATGATCCTAATCACTTAGGCTTATGTTTCTGATCTTAATAAAGTAAGAAAAAAAGTGTAGTTGTCTAAGAATTGGCCTGATCCTTAGGCTTTGTAGCTTAATGAGACTTGGATAAATAGGGCCTAATACTCGAACGTGAAATAAAAAAAAAGGAAGAATGAAAAAAGACTGCATTTAGAATTGGTAAGGGGAAGCCTTATTTTATGTGGCAAGTAATTAACCCACATAATACTGAGGATAAACAGTTAATATTTTCATTCTATTAATTTCTAAAATTAATGAATTTTTGCTCTATGTTATGCATGCTTTTGCCAAATCTCATTCAATGATTAATTTAGTATACTTAAAACATTATATGTTGAAAATAATCCTGCTTTATCGTTTAAAAATTGCACAGAAACACGTTTAAGCTAAATATAAATCTTTTCACAGACAAACATGTCCAATGAATTACTCTTAAATATTTTAAGCCAGCACTGATTAGAACAGAGTTTAAAATAGACCAGTCCCTTAGGCAATATAAGCCTAAAGTCTGCACAGTGAACTGAACTTGCTCTATAATACTTTATATTAAAATATAGATCTCTCCATTCATGTCTATCAATTTATCAATAAACTGGAAGTGCTCCTCCGGTATAGATTATGCAAATTAACATTTGCTGACACAGAAAAACAAGATCTACCCATTGATAGTGCTTGTCCTACCTGAAAGTGAAGAAATATGTTGGGTAGAGAGTTCAACTTTGAGACTTAATGTTAAGAGAGAGTATTCCAAGTGGCATCAGGACTTTATCCAAGACTATCCAAGTCTTTAGGGTTGTTTTTTATTTTAAATACCATGTTGGACACCCAGGAATTTGAAAGCATTTTGCAGTTGTCATATATTCCTTTCCTAGCTTATGTGCAGTGCTGAAAAAAGCCAGCTCTGTCAACTCTGTCATCTCTGTCCAAAACATGGTGACAATAAGTTTTGCATTCTAACAACCAGCTGTAAATCACAAGAATTACATTTTTCCTTGTCAATCTAAACCAATAGATTCCCCCAAGTTCATTAGGTAAGTCTGTTTAAAGGGAAGAACAATGTGAATATGTGTTACTAGCAAAAGCTCCTGTGTGTTCATAGGTTTTTCAATATATCTGATGTCTTAAAAAAATCCCACATGAGTTCATATTCAAGTAAATTAGTAGAAGGGCAGCCTACTAAAATAGGCTGGAAAACCTCAAATATATTTCTGGTCTTGGATGGAGGTCTTGCAACAGAATATATTCACAACACCAGCGCAGGCGTTTGTTCCTACAGTGTATTCCTTTCATTACTGCTCTGCAGTGATTTCCCTGGAGCCTCTCTCAAGCTCTAACCAAAGATGTTTCCCCACAGTAATTCCAAACTCATCTTTTCTCTAGTATTTCCCAATTTTCATTTTTCTTAAGTACATTCTTTAATTTCCTCCAAATTAACCATTGTTCTCACTGAATCCAATTACGGTTGGTTACCCTTGTCACCATGTCGGGTGTACCAGCCTCTCTCAAAAAGGATAATCATTCTGACCTTGTGAAAAGGAAACTTCAGGTTAAACCTTTTGTTCCATCTTTGCCATGTGAAAAGGCCATACTTGTTGGATCAGTTCATTTGAGGATAATGTCAAAACACTTAAAGGGCCGTTCAGTAAATCTATTCCCAGAAATTTGACCATGTTAGAGTTACTTTTTTTTTTTTACCTCCAAGCTTAATTTCTGAAAAAGATATACGGAAAGGAAATAATAAACACCTTAATAATACCCATATTTCTTTCCTTAGCCATTGTGATACATGGGCACCATTTCTGAAGGAAGAATTCCAACAAATAGAAGCCTTATTTGTGACAACCGAAGTGGCTAAAAGTGATGTATGTAACTTTTTGGCAGAAGAATTCCTAACAGAGATCATATTATAACCTTTGTAGAGAAAGCAGTCAGTTTCCTGGGAACTTACCCTATTATAGCAAATGCTGGCAGCTCTTGCAGATCAAAGGGGAAATCCATACGGAAGTTTGTTCTGAACAGGGCTGTGATGGTAACTGTGAGAGAAGAAAGGTGGAGGAGGAAAGAAAATAATGAGGTGAGAAGTTAAATGCAATAAAAGCTAGGGGTAGGGACAAGGAAACTGGTTTATACATGCTCCTGTGTGGTTTCCTGACGTTATATACATTATCACAGATTGGCAGACTGCTCTGATTTAGTAGGTCCTATTTTTGAACACTTGCAACCCTAGCACTCTAGATAGTCTAGGTTTGCTTTCAGAGAATGTATGCATTTTTTTAGTTACAGTCTCTGATTTCTTAAAGGGTTTTCTTTTCTTTCTTGTCTTCTACCATCCATTCACCATAAAAAAAAGCTCTTCCTGGTATCCTTACTGCCTGAGAGGTCTCTTTGCTGAGGCAGGCAGTGCCTGCATATCTGAAGAAGCTGTGTCACTTCTCACAGTTGATTGCCTTCCAGAAGCAAAACTCAGATCCTCTCTGAAGTTACAGCTTTTTGACTGGTACCAAAACAGTGAAAGGTTTAGAAATCAGAGATGGAAAAGATCGGCTAAGCCCCATCTTCTCCAGCTCACCCCTCCTGGTAGTGCTGCTCTGCTCCAATGAGATGTTGAAACCTGCCCTGCCTTTATCTGGAGTTGCGTTATTGTGTGGAAACAGTAAACATCTCTACGCCAACAGGTGAAGGATGAATTAGCAATTTAATACAGAGTGGATGTGAAGCTGGATGAAGATGGATATAAATCCCAACTTGCCCTGGATGAAGGAATTATTTGTTCAATGAGGAAATAAAAGAAGCAGTGAAAATCTAGCATTATATGATAATAACAGGAGGCATTAACTACTTGTTATTTGGTCAGACAGAACTAGGTTTAGAGTAATGATTTAATGAGGTCTCAGTGGGTTATATTGCCTAACATAGCTAAGCCTAAAACTGCATTCTACTATCCAAATTGGGAAAATCTTGCTCCCTGTCTCTTCCCTCCTGGCTGTACTATTGTTCTCCTCTCCTGTCGGGCCACTCTGACACATCACAGCCTTCTCTGAGTTCCTTTGCCTCATTAAAACTGGCCAGAAAATCTATCTGCTCTTTCCCTGGATTACTCCTCTGCCAGGGAAGTGTGTTGATTCGAGGGGAACAGCAAACGCAGGGATGGCACCAGAGAGGGTTAGAAGAACAGACAGGGATGGAAGATGGTGAAAAGCAGGATGTCCTCTTTTCTGTTAGATCAACCCAAGAAAGGGATCATCTCAATTCAGTTTTAGGAAACAGATAGTCCAAGCCGCTAAATGGCAGAGCATTAAAAAGTATAGTAGGGCTCATTTTCAAAGAGTTTTGCTACAGGGTGGCAAAGATGACCAGAGGAAAGGAAAACAGTCACAGCATTTAGTCTGGGTCTTTCTTGGTTCCGTCTCTACTCCCACAGTGCAGAAAGAGATTTCCACATAAAGATTCATCCCACCTATCTTCATCCTCTTTCCCGAGGGACTAAGCCATCCTGAAACTGAATGTCTAAGCCCTTTTCTCTCCATTGGCTACAAACTGTACTCGTTTAGTGTATCTGTCCAATTCTTACAAGGTTAGAAGTAAAAAGGAATGGGAAGGTCTAGTTAATGTGGAAGTCTACTTAAAAATAGATTTGAACTTTAAAATAACACTGAGCCATGTGTAGAAGCAACCAGAAAGAGCAGGAGGAAGGCAAGGCATGAAACCCTATGGCAAATAAGATGACAGTCCAGGACATGGTAAAACAGAAATCCTGCAAATTGCAGAACTCCAAGCTTCCACAACTGGCAAAGAGGGGCTCAAGTTGCAGCAGCCAACCAGAGTGGTTGGCAAATAACCAGATATTATTTGGAAAGTACAGATAATGCTGTAAAGCCAGCCAACAAAGCCACCAGTATCAAGAAGCCAGCAAAGATTCTGTGGGTCTAAGAAATAAAAGAATTTTGGTGAGATGTTACACAACTTTTTTGCATCTGTCACTCTGATGTGATCACTTCCCTACCTGCTTCTTCCTGGTAACAGGGATTATAGAAAAATCTTGCATGAGCAAAGACTGAAAAGACCGTGTGTGTAACTTTCCAAGGGAAATAAATGAGCAAGGAAAAGCATGAAAGACAAGTTAGAGCAGACATGATAAAAGATCATAAAATAATGAATAGCTTAGCTAGACAGAAGTTCCTAGTTCCTTAATACAAGGACAAGGAGACTGACAACACAAAGAAAATACAGAACTGTGAAAAGGAACAATTTTTCATAGCACATTGAATCATGGAACTTTTTAACCTAGACAGTCAATGAAGAAGAACTTAAGAAGCCATTAATATGGATATTAAAGCTGTCTGGATGATTTTGAAGAAAGGACAGGAGTCAAGATGTTTCAGGATTAAGCTAATTTCCAGTGATTTGGAATTAAACTAATTTCTAGTGATTTCTAGTGATTTGAGAGACCAACAAGGGAGTCAGAAAAGACAAAGTGAAGGACAGGAAATTATCTCCTGTTGTCTGTCTTCGAGTTTCTTATATTTTTCTCTGGAAAGAACAGAAAGATATGGGGTTTGGGGTTTTTTTTGACAGACCTAATGGTTAAATACCCCTCACTTTTAGGCAGTGCTACACAAAGAAAGATGGAGTCACTTTCTACATTCAAGTAGAAAGTATAGTCATTCTCTATATTCCAGAGAATATTCAACCCCCCAAAAAATCCAGCCCTCCGAAGTCAAGGGAGACATGCTATAGCAATTTAAAATAAGTAAACTGCCCACATGGAGCTCAATAAAATAGATGTAATTGTAAGAATAAAAGATAAAGGTATTATATGGAAGAAGTTTACATAGAAATAGCAGCCTTCTGCACCAAAACTCTATTTCCACAGTGTCTGAGATGCTCTCCTAAACAAGCCCGACTTGTGCTCTTTCTGTCTGCAACAAATGTCACTCTCATGCTTTTCAGTTCCTTGAGACACTTTATTTTTTGAGGGCCTTCAGTCAGATCCTACCAATCCTGTGCTCTCCTAATCATTTAACCATCTCAGTTTTCTCGACTATCTGTTTTAATGTTTTTAGTCAAGAGATGACCAAAGCAGGCCATGGCTTTTCCAGCAAGGATTACATCCTCTGTGGTGGGATATCTCTGTGTTTGCAGCCTGGATGCTCTTCTGAGTATAGGCAAAAAAATCCCACCTCAGGGGCCCTTTTGCTTGCTGAGGACTCATATTCTGTCATTTATCAGTTAGATACATCCCAGCTCTCCTAGGAATAGGTTGGGCTAGACAACAGACAAGATGACAAGACACTTCCCTTTCTCCTTCCTTCTGTGCTGCTGGAAGCCACGTGTTGTGGCAGAAGTTTCAGACATCATAAAAACACTGTGGTTTTGAGGAAGATGGAAAATAATGCATTAACAGAGCAACTTTTGTACAAAGAGAGCGGGAATGGCTCTTAGCTTACCTGCATCCTTGTTCCAGACAGCGAGGACTCGGAACACGAAGGCACTAAAGGTAGCTGCAAAGAAGCCTCTCCAATAATTGCGGACCGCAAAGTAAGTGGAGGTGACCTCGATGCTGAAAAGAACCCCTAGAAAGAGTTGGAAAGGGAGCAAAGTTAAAATAAATAGTGCAATGTTACAAGCATGAGAGAGGATTCTAAATAGCTTTCTAAAGCAGTGGTCTCCACACTTCTTTGATCATGCACCCCTACCAATAAAAGGTTTTTGAGCATGTACCCTCCCACCTATATGTGTATTTATTTAAAAATAATGCACATGTACTACTGTACTAAAATATTGTGGGCAATATAAAACATGCACAAAAATAGAAGTTAAACAAGGATGAGATAAAGATGAAATAAGCATAATTAAAAAAATAATTTGTTTTATTTATTAATGGGACAAAAAAATTTGTTCTCACTAAAATAGCAATATTCTTTATTTTTTAAAATCTGGGTTTAATGCTTTGTGACACAGCGATTCAAAGGTCTGGTTCTGTGTTCAATCTATTTTGATACTTGGTCTTAATGGCTGTCATATCTAAACAGAATATCTCACAAAGACACATGGATCCAAATGCAAGAAATGTATCTTTGGCTGTGCTGGCTAAATCATGATACTATTTTTTCTATCCCACCCACTACCTATGCAAAGATTTCTGTGAAAATTTGGAAAGTAAATTTTCAGTCTCTCTGATGTCAATCAGTTGTTCTTGCAAAACAATCAGAAGATGTTGAATTTTTATATTTTTAACAAGTGGGTTCAAAACCCACTGAAAATCATAATCTTGAAGGTTTTTAAACAGGTAGAAATTTCTGTTTTCAAGTTTTTTGAGTGTATATATCATGAGAGAGTTTTTATAGCTAAGACACTTACATTGTATTTGGCAACAGATTCACAAAACCTCCACAAGTTTCTTTTGAAAAGCAGTTTCTCACCCACTGTTAGAACATCTCTTTCACCTTGAAGTACATCAAGTATGTTTACTTTTTCAAAAATAACTGCTAGGTAGCAATCTACTGACAGGCACTTGTCATCACAGAAAAGATCAGCAAATTCAGAACACTTGTCTTTTTGTAAAAGAAAAACATGCAACTGGACTTCAAATTCAGTAGCTGTGAGATAACCAGCAAATGCCTGTAGGATTTTCATGACCACTTCCCATCTCATTACGAAGTATTGTAAAGATTCTACCATTTCAGGGTGTTATTTTTATGTAATGAACCACATCAATGACATCCTGTAGCACTTTGTGCATGTCTGGCTCCCATTTCTTTGCTGTAATAGCTCATCTGTGAACGCTGCAGCGCACGAATTCCAGGTTTAGTGGTGTCTAGGTAACCTTACCACTCAATCCTTCTCTTACTCTGCCCCACCAGTTGTTACACTTGCACAGCTCTTCCATAAAACATTTTTTCTTAAAGAAGTAATTTACTGTTGAGAATACAGCTTCTATGGTAGATCTTCCTTTCAGTGTCTCACTGAAAGAAGTTCTGCATTTCACTATTGAAACAGAATCTGGAAAATACCATCATCTGAGGCATTTTAGAAACATCTGTACTCTAATCCAGCTGCACAGGAAGCCTCTCCCACTGTGTAATTTGTACAGACACTTGTTTCTTCAAACCCTGAGCAATGTCTGCTATGCGTTTTCCAGCAGTGTTCACTGATGAAGGAACACATTTTAGTTTGCTGTTCTATTGCCTTCTGTGTATTATCACAGCCGTTTTTATGTTTTATGGCAGGAAGAACAAGTGTTTCCCCTGTGTTATGTGGCATTTTCTCTTTTGCTGTGAAGAAAGAAACCACGAAGGAGGTTTCTACACGTTTGTCATTAGGTTCAGTGAAATTTTGTAAACTACTGAATTGAACGTCACATGGCTTGAAATATTGCTGAAAAAATTGAAGAGGTTTGTCTTCATGTTCTGGATGCCTAGATTTTAAATGTCTTGCTAATTCTGATGGCTTCATACCCTCATTAGTTAACTTCTCAAAGCACGATACACAGGTAGGGTGAGGTTCATTGTTAACGATAGCAGATGTAAATCCATATTTAAAATAGCCTTTGATAATTTTAAATTTATTTTGTCCAACTTCCTATCAGATCTGATTAGCTGGCCATTGTTTGTACCTCGTAATGGGACTCACTAAGGGCCTGTACTAGGAGTAGAAGAAGTGTCAGTCCTGCCACTCTCTTGTCGTTTCTCTCTGCTCACATTATTAGTATTATCTTCAATCCATAGCCTCTTTGCAGGGACCTTTTTAAGCCACTTTTCCAATTTGTGAGGTTTAGTTTAGTTAACACTAGATAATATAATCCGTAAATCCACTTAATCCAGTGTGGGCACACACTGATTGCAATACATTGCAATGTGCTGAAAGAGAGGAAATGATTGAGGGCACCATGATCAACCCTCCGCGTTGGGAGCAACTCTACACCTCATGCACTGTATATGACAAGTGGCCATGTGACATATCAGGGCACCACTGCCAATACAAATACTTAATATTAGTGAAGTTTAATCTATTTACTTTTTTACGTTAAAAAAATAGAAATTCTGGTATTTCCTTCCCACAGCCAGTAGATCACCTTGTGTACCCCCTGGGGTACGCACACCCCAGTTTGGAGACCACTGCTCTAGAGAGCCTTCTCCTCTTGCCTCCAGAAAGTGGAGAAAATGTGGAGAAAAGACTGTCAGAGATGCTAGGGAGGTTGAGAACACTAGAGGTGAGTGTCTCTGTCCAAAGTAAATGTCACATCAAAAATGTGGTGCAGGAGAGGGGGAGAGGAGAAGAGGACTGGGCAGGAGAGGATTTAGGTACCTGAGGAAAAGGAAAAAGAACAGCCACTTGCCTCCAAGTGGTGTCCCAAAGCAGCAGCCAACACCCACAGCGCACCCCACAGTCAGGACATCCGTGTAATAATAGGGCTGCTACTGGTGAAAGAGACAAAGAGAGACAGACAAACAGAAGAAAGGAGGAAAGAAAGCAGAGAGTGAGTAACGAAATTGGCAGGTATGACCACATGATGTCACCCAGCTCTGTCACCAGTCTTAGAGTTATGGCTGTGTTTATCTTACTCCTCCCTTCTGGATGGCTTCAAAATATTGAAAAGGCAAGACCTGGCACAGGACAGGCATACACCTGGAATCACACATTCAAGAAACGTGAAGGAAGGCAGCATCTCATTTTCCTTTGAAACATACACATTTCTGTCACTGTAGAAGAAATGTCTCATGGAAAATCCTCTAGAGGGTAGAAGAAGCATAAGCAGGTTTTGCTCCATCTCTTTTACTTTAGCAGGGAATCTCAGGATGCACATGTGCCATAGAATGCCTCAGAAAACCTACTCTGTCAGTCAGTGTGTACAAGGCACATGCATGTCCAGAGCAGAGTGTGGACTGATGCTGAAGGTCCTTCCTTCCATGCCGGGTAGGCGAGTGGGTGACAGATCACCCAGTAAAGCATTGTGCTGTCCTGGTGAAAATGGTCATAATAATAAAAGTAATTGGAAGGTACAAAAGGGAGAGTCTTTCTAAGAGACTGGGCACCATTTGCTTGTCGAGGGCTAACCTGGCTTTTCAAATCCATCCTCCTTAATACACAGGGTGGTATTTACCTGCAACAATACCAAGAAGTTACGCACCAGGGCAATATGATGTGAAACTGCGAGCTGTATTCTGGACCAAGGTCAGCTGAAGATTACATGACTCCCAGGGAATGGAAATCACATTTGGCAATTTGGTGTAGATCCAAAAGAGGAACTAGGGCTACAGAAACTATGATAACTTTCTGTTTGTTCCCATACTACAATGTTATCACAGACTCACAGCAAGTTTTAGTCCTGTGTTTCTGAATGCTTCTCTATCTCTCTGTTCAGAGCTGGGCTAAATCCAAGGTTAGATCAAGGGTGCTAGGATCAGGATGCTCAGGATCACGCTGCTCGGGCAGCCCTGAACGCCTTCAAGGGCAGAGATTCCCCAGCTTCTCTTGACACCTGTGCCACCCTGAACCACCTTTGGGGCAAGGGGAGAAGTTCTTTTCATGCATAGATAGAATTTCCCTTGTTGCAAGTTGTGGCTGTTGTCTCTTTGTCCTTTCACTGCTCTCTGAGAAGACTTTGACTGTTTTGTCTGACATCTCCTTTAGCTACCAAAGGCAGCAGTTAGATCAGTCCCTGTTTAGCCTTCTCTTTTCATCTCTAGCACCTCCCAGTGAACTATGTATGATGCATACTGCAGCCTCTGAGACTATGTTAATTCCAGGTACAGAGAAAGAAACAAGAAGCATAGACTTCCTCAGAATTTTTTGGGGTTTGGGGTTTTTTTGCTTTATTTTTTTACCATTAAGACAGATACCATTCTCCTGTATACTACCAATGGTTCCACCTGACTATGGTCTGATCCTTGGTTCTGAGACTGCTTTCTCTCAAGGCTTTTGGCAGACTGACAAAATTTGCCTTGAATCCTCAGGCTTCAGCTGAGGCTGTCTACATCTTGCTAGACTGCCCACATATGCACAGTTCTCAGCCTCTCTCTTGCTTAGCCTGATTTTCTTTCTGGCATCTTTTCTCAAGTTATCAACTGAAGAACCTCTAATCTGTAGCTGACAAACTATGTTCCTTCCTTGTTTTGTTTTTTTTTAATAGCCAACCAGAGTAAAGATCAGTATTACTGTTGATGCAAGACCATGTTGCAGTTGTCAGCTAACTCATCCATTTGAAGACTAACAGGAAAGTAGTGCATAGAAGAACTAAAGCCAACTTAGAAAAAAACATAGCATTTAAAAACTCCTTACACCTCTGGGCACAATAACCATGCAAAGAGGTTCAGGGCAGCGCATGGGTAGAGAGGGAAGTGAAATGAAAGACAAATTATTTATGAATATATTTCCACTACTTTAGGAAGATGTTATCATGTGCCTCTGTTTAAAGAAATTCAATGAATCAGAAGACTAGTACAAATGCATGGGGGAGACATAAATTTCCAAATTTCTCCTCCAAGTGGGATCATGCAAAGTTGCGAAGGGACCACTGGCATTGTCTCCCTGCTCAGAGAGCTGTTAATTTTGTTAATTCTAAGGCTAGATCAGGTTCTTGTCCAGGAGAGTCTTGCACATTTCCAAGGCTGGAAGTTCCCTGGACACTCTGAACACCTATGCCAGTGCTGGACCATCCCTGGGAGAGAAGAATATAATTTCCTTGAACAGACTCAGAATTTCCCTCGTTGCAAGTTGTGCCTGTTGCCTCTTGCAAGTTTGTTTTTTTTTTTTAATTCTGTTCTCTACTTGATCCTTATTGACTTTCTGGACAGCCCTTGGTACTCTCCAGGTGGAACAATGTTCGTGGCTGGCAGGGACTGAACAAACTGCATCGTTAGAAATCAGCACTTAAATAGGTGTCGCTCTTCCTGTAACCTTCACTTCCTTTCGCCGCCACCAGTTACACGTGAGAAGAAGGAACTCGTGTTGCTAAAGCGGAGAGGTATCTGTGGAGAACCTTTCATGAGAGCAGGAAGTCTCACAGCAAGAGGCTAAAGGAACTGTACATTAAATGTCACATATAGGAAGACACTTGCCTCCAAGAGGAGCCTTGAAGCAACATCCGACTCCAACTGCGCAAGCCGGCATCAGGAGGTCGAGCTGCGTATGCACATTCTGGAACAGGGAGTGCAGCCAGAGACGGGCATGCTGGGGTTAGAGGGAGCAAAGCCAGGGCGTTAGGACCCAGAACAATGAAAATAAGCAACAGCCAGCAGCAGAGTCAGCCATCGCTATTACAAATAGCAGGCTCTACACACTTTAGTGCAGTCTTTAGTACTGTCAGCTGGTCGGCAGCAGTGACATCTGGTCCTTGTGCACAGACAGGATCTACTCATGTAAAACAGCACCTCCAGTTGTATTACACAGTCACTTTCTGCTGAGAGCCTGCACATAGAGGATTCTACATTCATCTATATGTGCAGTTAATAGATTTTTCTATATAACCAGTCAACACAGTGATCAGCCTGCAGAGGCTGTTCTGCGATAGCAAAAGCATAGAGACGCTGTCAGTGTCTATAATTAGCAATGCTGTATAAATTTGGCTTGAAGACAAATTGATCTTTGTCTGCAGCTACTTTTTTATACAGTCAATGATCACAGTGCAAAGGTATCAATCATGAGATGGAAAACTTGTCAAACACATACTCCTAACCAGCCTCTGTGTAATTGCTGGGAAACATGGGTGGTCCTGCACAGTTATTTGGGCTGGATATGTCTGGCTTTCCACTACTTTCGTTCAGCTTGTGTTTCACTGCTCTACAGCAGTACAGTGAACTTCAAACCATGTGTTTCCTCTGTGTTCCATGGCCTACCCATACTATCCTGTGTGTCTCAGGAGCTCAGCCTGTGGAAGAGCTGTGTGCAGAGATATGTGCCTTACCTCATACACCCCACAGAAGATTGACATGAACTTGCTGAGTACCACAGCACAGATACTGGCAATATGCACAAAAGGACCCTGCAAAAGAAGAGGAGGAGAAAATCAGAGAGAGTTGCCCTCTGGTTACTGACAACCATTTAGCTGCTGCAGGCCTCATAATTTCTCTTTGGCCATCTCAGCCAGTAGGAGAATCATTAATGTTGGAAAAGACCTCTGAGATCGTTGACTCAAACCTTTAATGCGGCATCACCGTGTTCACCACTAAACTATGTCCCCACCTGTGCCACAACCACACACCTTTTGAATTCTTCCAGGGACTGTGATTCCACCACTTTCCTGTTTCAATGCCTGACCACCATCTCATTGAAGAAATTTTTCCTAATATCCAATCTAAACCTCCCGTGGTGCAACTTGAGGCCATTTCCTCTTGTCTTTTCACTTGTTACTTGGGAGAATTGACTGATTCCCACCTGGCTACAACGTCCTGTCAGGGAGTTATAGAGAGTGAGAAGGTCTCCCCTGAGCCTCCTTTTCTACAGACTAAACAACCCCATTTCCCTCAGCCACTCCTCATAAGATTTGTGCTCTAGACCCTCCAATCTTCCTCAGTCCTCTGATCTCCGTTTAATTTTTTTCCCTCTCAAAGACTGACATGGGTTCTTTGATGTTTCCTATACCATGTCTTTCAAAGTGGAAGGAAAATGGCCAGTGAAAGATAGGTGTTGCTGGAAAGAGCAGAGCTTTGAGAAGAGGAATGGTGGTGAAAGTAAGAAAAAGTTTATAGATTCTTCTTCCACAGACAACTCCCACCTTCCAGACCCTGGTCACCACTGCACACAGAATCAGCAATATTTACCTCTTTCCCCACAGGCATGCCACTTCCAAGCCCAGCTGTGAGGGCCACAACTTTGGCCACAAAAGCTTTGAGAGTGAGATACTCCTTGAGGACCACTCCCCTCATAATGGTCTTGAGCTCTGGGATCCCAGACCCTGAAAACGACAGCAGAGCCGGGGATGAACAAAACCCGCAGGCAGATGGAACAAGAAAAACGAGACAGACAGAAACAGATCTTGCCATGCCTTCTGCCCTCACCAACAGCCTGTGGAGAGACGAAGTGGCAGAAACTGGCCGCAAACAGAATAAGGCCAAGAGGGAACGCAACCCACACCGCGTACTGCAGAGGGACATTCGGGTGCAGCGCTCCGTATATCCACTTGTAGGCTGTAGACACACAAACAGAGAACTTGTCAGTAACCACAGCTGCTCCAGACTGGTGCACATCAGAGAATCACACGCTTGCTAAACGTGCCCATGGTAAATCTCCTTCAGAAATGCTACCCTACTGCTCCTTTTCTAAGACAAGCCTTATTTTGAGTATGGGTTCCCCAATAAAGCAGGCATTCTAAAGGAATGGATAGAAGACGCTATTAATACCTGTGCACAAGTGTGGCATAAAAAGAGGTGTGTTACATGCAGCTGTGAGGACAAAGTACTGGGCAGTGTCTTCATTTGGCAGTCTGAGGTTCTTGTGTGGGTTCTGAAGGACAATGAAGTGGTCCACCAATCATTCCTTCATAAAAAACTAGTTTAAAAGCTCTGATTGTGATTTCCCTTCTAGAGCAGCAGAATGGAAGCTGTGCCAGCAGCTATTTAAACAGCAGTTGTACCATTGCTCAGCCAGGTACAACAGCATGAGCTGCTGAGAATCCGAACTGAACTGCAGCTCCTCTGCAACCGCATCTTCTCTGCCTGAGCTGGCTCCCCACACAGTAGGAGGCTGAGACTCGGCACAGGAAAAGAAAAAACAAACCCAAAGGACTCAGCTGCAGGGACTATAAAGGACAGGAACCCTCAGAGCAGATTATGCCAGTTGACTGGTAGATGGGGAAGCTCTAGAGAGAGGAACACTGGGCTGAAGGAATGGTGGGAGCTTTGAGGAATTGCAGCAGCCAAGAGGAAAATGTTGGTGTATGTGTGTGCCAGTCAGGGTTGGGACACTGAGGGTAAAGACAGAGGAACAGTGCAGTTCACAGGATGTGGCAGTGGGGTGTGTGTGAGTGTTGTGCACACTGAGATGTGGGGCTGAAAGATCTTGCAAGTTTGGTAGCTGACGAAGGGAGACAGATCACAGGAAAAATGCAGGGAAGGGATATAAGACAGGGAATAGGAGATCTTGGTGTAAAGGGCGAAAGGAGACAACACTATGTGCCCACGTGGCAGAAAACTTCAGGGCATGTATAAACAAAAACTGGAAAGAACAAAACTGAGGTAAAAAGCAAAAAGAGTGTCAGGAGAGCATGTAAGAGCCCCTTCCCCTCCCCATCCTCCATGTTCTTAATATTCTTGGGGAGAAAGGGAAGCAGTATAACAGAAAAGGCCACAGTACCATTTCCCTGTGCTCCTGCATATTCAAGAGAGCAGAAAGAAAAAGAATTCAAAACAATTGTTTGTCTTTGACTCATCATACACATATCCCTTGTATGTGCCCACTTACTTCTAAATTTTCCCCTGACATCCCTTAAAACGTCTCCCTAGCTAACCTTTACTCTACTATGTTGCCGGAACTTCAAACTTCCCAAGCAGCAAGGGTTGAGGATGGGACACTGATGCTAAAGGGGGAGCAACACTGGTCACTGGGCTTCGTAAAACATTCATAGCATTTACTGGCTGCTTTTGCAACACCTGAATGGGACCCACCCTGTACGGTCTTTGCACTGGCATAATCCACTCCCCAGCTCACCAACGCCATGACCAGACCCAACAGAACCAAGAAAATCCAGTCCTCTCCGAGCTTCTTGGTAACATATTTCTGCATGCGTTTAGCACAATCTGTGGAGGGAAGAGTGAACCAGAAAAACTGAGTGAACATAGATAAAGCTGTGCCTCTCTTATGCTGAGAACTGACTACAACAAGGATTTATTTGGAAGAGTCATGGGCTTCATTCTGAAGGACTGACACCCATCCCTCTCTCACACAGTTCTGTAACATCTTATGTAGTTTAAAAAACATTAAAAAAAGGAGGAGGGTGGGAGTGTGTGGGACACACAGGGTGGAATTTAATATCTTGTACACTAGCAGCAAAATTCTGACACAAAGAGGGCCTTTTCCTCCTAGTACAGATCTCTGTTGTGGAAAAAATTATTTACTTGGGATTGTTTTTTTATACCAAACGTATCTTTTCTCTTTCTAGGATGAAAACTCATGTAGAAAAGGTTTTTCAACCCAATGAGATTCAATTCCTTTTCCTTCCATCTCTGCTTTTCCCATCACAATTGCTTAAATTCCATCTCTCTTGCTGGCCTACCCAATATCTGGTCATAGGGTAATGAAAGATAATTGTCCCTACCTTGACATTTGGAATAGTGCTCTTCTTTGATCTGGACTTGACTGTCACGTTTCAGGGGTCTTCCATTGTTCTTTTGGGCCTGTTTCTTCAGTAGTTTTGCTGCTTCCTTGTCTGAAATGTTATCCGTTATCTGGTCTGTGTAGCGGCCATAAAGCTAGAGGAGCAGAAAACAAGAGGGGTCACAAGGAAAAGGTAAGGCCAATGCTCCTTCACAAACAGCATTAAGGATGACAAGGCAAATCTACCAACAGTCCGAGGTACAGACCCAAATGTACCCAAGCAGGGAGACTGAGACACAAAAACTCTCAGACAGGTGCAGCTCATTTATTTTTTCTTTTATTTTTTTCTTTCTAGTTCGTTCTTTCCAATCTCTCCAAAACCTTTTCACCTCCTTTTTGGGACTACAAGATATGATCACAGAATATTTATTATTTTCTAATGTCCTGTGAAAAAAATGGCTGAGAGATTGAACATTAGGAGACGGCATTTGAGCATTAAGAGACAGCTTTCTAGAGGTACAAAAGAAGGTCAAAGTAGTTCACATGAGGCTGCCATCCTCAGGGCTGTCTCACAGATTTCAGCAGCAGTGTAAAACATCTCTGAAGGTTTTGAGAGGCATTACACTCTCAAACAGGCTGCAGGAATGTCCTGCATCTGTTCCTCCTGCTGCCAAGGAATGCTTAACAGGGCACACAGCCACTGATGGTGCCCGTGGAGAAGAAGAAGCAGCATCATCTCAGAAATACCACAGGCTACTGCACATCTCCAACCGTTATTTACCCAAATCAGCATTTTAAGCCCTCATGTATCTCCAATTCCTCTGAATTTCCTAGTTGCTTAATCTAGTCCTTTCCTTCAGACACAGAAATTGAAATGCAGTTGGTTATACACAATTCACAACCAGCTACATGTGCTTACCAAGGACATTTCTTACATGGGTCTACAGTAAACCGGGCAGTTGTGCTGTCTTGTCAACATCTTAAGGGAGTTTGAAGAACCCTGACTGTGCCCCTGTGTTTGTTTACCTGATTCCCTGAAGAGCAGCTATCCCACCTCACTCTTTGAGAGTATAGGTGAGGAAGGTGTGCATTTGAGAAGCAGAGAATAAGCCTCTCCTCCTTGCATGTCCTTCGGTGAACCAGGCTTGGCTTTACTTCAGACCAGGTTACCACCTGATGCACTTCCCACCTGTGAGAAGGTGACCCTTTGCTCCCTCCCCAGCACAACATCTGCTTGTCTGAGATTTTCTGAGTGGCAGGAAGAGAATGAGGATCAAGGAATCATGAATCATGAATCATCAAGGAATCATGTTTTGATCAGCAAAATCAGACGCTTTAGCTGGAGAATGACAGGATGTATGATAGAGATAAAGCACTACCACACACTTAGGAGACATTTCTGTTTGACAGTTCCTGCCTCCCCCTTCCAAGGTAACAAAAGAGATGTTCCTGTTCCCTTGAGATAGAATACATACAGAGATTCACAGAAAGATTTACACTGGCAGGCACCTCTGGAGGTTTCTAGTCCAAGCCTCTGCCCACAGCCTGCAAACTCCAAAGCCAGGTAAGCCAGATTAGGCTGCTCAAGACCTTGTCCAGGTGACTCCTAAACATCTCCAGGGGTAGAAATTACCCAGCTTCTCTGAGCACCTGTTTCAGTGCTCTACCAATTAATATCTCAACATAACAAATATGACTGAAGGTCCTAAGTGTTTTATTTATTTGCACATATTCCTCAATAGACACTTGAACCATGTGCCATAGCTCCCTTTGGAAATCCTAGTGGATTTTTTTTCTTCACAGAACATATATCTGTGCTCTTTTAAATCATCCTGTTCTAAAGATGGCTCATCTCCTGCCTCTTAAACAGGTTGATCCTATCTGAACAGCTGAAAGTATTCTTCCATTCATCACTATATTGGAAGCTACACAAATTTAATGCAATTATTAACCACATGATTACCAACACATTCTAGGTATATTAAGCAGTGCAGACTCTTTGCACTGAATAATGGCCATGCTCTGACCCCCTTAAAACAGACAGGAGAATGACACATCAGGCTGAAGAATTTCATCTACAGGGTAAGCTGCCACATACAGAATGCAGTCATACCTAGCAAACAGCTCATTTTTTCTTTTACTGTGTCTTTCAGACAGAAATGCCAAGTACTGTCAGATTTTAGACAAATGCATCTTCACATCATCTCAGCCAGTGTTTCATTGCTGTTAAAAGGTCATGAGGGATGGGTTTATGTCAAATACAACTTAAACCCAACCATAAACTCAAACCCAAGTATGAGATTCAAATTAGAATCTTCCATCTGCCAAATAGAACAACCTGACAGTATAGTAGTATGAATGTTGAAAGTCCTCATATGGTATCCCAGTTCACTGCTTCTGCCTGGCTGGAAAATGGTGCGCTCGGGATACGAGAAAAAAGGAGTTAGTCTACAGACATAAAAAAGAAGTTGCTGTCGTGGCAAACCAGGTAGTCTCAATGCATTTGAAGAATGCTTCACACATGTGCGTTGCTTCTCCAGGACTCTGGAAGTATCTAAAATGGTAGGAGATTGTGGGACAGAAAAAGAACCCAGAAATCAGAGGATGACCTTACAGCAAAATTAGGTTGGGCAAGAATTATCCTCTCCTCTAGAAGATGTAAAACTAAAAATATAACACAGTAGGACTCTGTTCCTTCTTCTGTTGCTCCCTCTCTAACACAAGGAACACAAGGTTTCTGAGCACCATGAAAAAAGAAGACAATTTTATAAGTTTCCAGTTAACATCTAAGGGTTGAACCAGAAAAGGTACTATCATGCCTACCTTGGCTAAATGCTGAGAAAGACCATCAAAATGGTGCAAAACCAGCTGAAGGTGTAAATACCACTGAGGATAGATGACAGGAACATACACCCCCTCCCCCACCCCCCAAAAAACAAAAAACAAAACAAAACAAACCATCCAGGGAGAAAGTACAACCAGGTAAAGTTCATTTTCAGAGATGAAGCATTTCTCAACACAAATGATCTTTTGTCTTTCCAAAAATTGGGGAAATTTCATTGAGTAACAGAGGAAAAGCTGCACAGAAGCTCAGGGGAAAAAAATGGACCACAATCTCAAGACTTTTCTGGGAGCTATTTTCTGAGGTGTCAGCACCTGTATGAAACTGCCCTCCTCCCACAGTCCAAAGCCTAAGCTATTTCCCATGCCATTCAGACTGAACAGTACATTCCCCACGGAATACTCCAGTCCTGAAATCCCTTTCCCCAGCTCTGCCAGTGCATCCTGTTTACGATCTGCTGCTCCAGCCATTGAGGCTGCCTTGGCCTGAACTTCTCATCCCTCTCACTCCTGCCTTAAAGCCATCTCGCTATTCTTGAAATTATCTTCCTTAAGCGATTTTTTTTTTCCTGATGGATCACCAAAGAGAAGCCATGAGAAGACCTCAAAGGTGAAACCTCCCAAAACGCACTGCATAAGTAAATTTAAATGTCAGGTAAAAGTCTCAATCAACTGCTTAGACATAAAGCCAGTGAGGCACATGTAAGGGGTAGCGGACAGCAGCAAAATAATAGTTGTTCCTGAAGACAAGGTGGCAAAGGGGAAATCTAACAGCATTTCCACTACCTGAAGGGAGAGAGGGGTTGGAGGGAAACATCAGAGCAAGATATCTCGGAGGGGCACAGTGACAGACAAAAGGGAAAAAGCACAACTTGCAAGAAAGCAAAGCGAAGGAACACACATCCCCATCCAGCCCCTCTTGAGGGTAGCTCAGCACAGGAGCAGATGCCAAGTGGGGATGGGTAGTCTTCAGTCTTGCAGATGTTCAGAACGTGCCTGGAAAAGGCTCTGGACAAGGTGACCTGCCTTTGGAGTCAGCCCTGCTGTGAGCAGCGGCTTGGGCTGGAGAGCTCCAGAGGCCCTCCCACCTACATCTCTCCGGGAGCCTTTTATTCTGTATTACTGCATTGCCTGATTTCTTATTGCACATCCCTCCCACTACACCCATCTGTGTATTGCTGAGTGAGCTCCCTGCCAGGAACATCCTTTCTAAGTCACAAATAGCACAGCTTTTAGATACTTCACCAGCTGTAGCTGCTTTCTCATGCAGAAAGAAAACAACACAAAATCCTAGAGTGTACGACAATGTATATTTTTATCAAGGTGTATTACATCATCTATCATATATCTACTATCTATTATATTAATTGTCAAAAATATATGTATATTATTATTAATATTATCCTACTACTATTATGTTATTATCAATTAACCATTATATGTTTTTTGACTATCAATTATCTGAAAGTCCCAGGCCAAAGATCAAGATGTCACTATTCTGGGGCCTGTGTAAACCAAACCAAACCAAACCAAACCAAACCAAACCAAACCAAACCAAACCAAACCAAACCAAACCAAACCAAACCACATGCATAACAGAAGGCAACAGCTAGCAAAAGAAGAGACCACAACAGAACCAAAATCTCTGTCAAATGTTTTTTCACATGACAGTGGGGAAAGAAATCTTAATGATTGCGTGGAAATGGATGAAAACATGTGCAACGTGTTGTTTTTCATGCTAATAACATGATAATAAGTGTGCATGTTTGTACAAAGTCCACAAGCATATTTATAATTTATCTGCTTGTGCATGAATGACTAGCAAAATATACACATCCACAGCAAGCCTGGCTTAGCCATAATATGTCTGCATGCAAAGTTCCATGATAAATGCACATGCACACGTGTACATGGCTGTTTATATGAAATATTTATAGGTCTTATTTTTCAGTAAAACTACAAATACAACTGTCTGGTTTTTAGATTGCAAATTGCGTTCGAAAATGCATGCTTGCTTGGGGATGTTTCTGCCCGAAGGTATGCATGGGATGGGTTTGATGGCCTTCTTTTTTGTACCTGAGATCGTCTATCTACGTGCACCGACCATCACGCCTCTGGAACTGAGCACAGAGACACTCTGGTGTCAGGGAGCAAGCGCACAGAGCTGGTGGTGCTGCCTCACTGGGTCATCCGTGCCTGCTGGAGAGTGGTTTTAGGTGTGTGGGACTGGCATATCTGGTGGGTATGTGTGAACTGAGATGTTTCTGTTCATGGATGTGCTTTACTAGAGAAAGGGTTTGCATCTCGCAGCTCCTCACACCCCAGCTCACTACTGGTTCATGGCACATGCACAGAGGTGCCTTTTCTTCACCCACCTCAGCTCTCCAGCCCTATTTGCACCCCGTGGCGCAGGCGTGACCCCAGTGGAGCTCAGCCCCAGGTGGGGTGTGGGCACACACACCTCTCCACCCCATCCCACCCCTTTTGCTCACTCTCTTAGTGTGGCTGCTGCAGCCAAAGCGCTGCCTTGCATTAGTGTAGATAAAGCCTAAACTGCTCCAGCCAGACCTCTGTCCATCTGGGCTCCAAACCAGCCAGTGGGGTGGTTTTGGAAGACTTTAGTGTAGGAGACATACAAACTTTCAGATGTTTTAGGCAGTTTCAGAAGAGAAATCCCTGAATATGGCCAGGGAACTGATTCTGTGATCTTTTGCAATGTGACACATAACTATCCTCATTGGGATGCTTATCTACTGGAAGAGATTTTCTCGGTGGTAAATGTGCCTTTTTTCCTATCACTAAATCACGTAAGTCTTTAGGAGACAATCAACGCAATCTCCTTCTTTCCCCAATCATTCACCATCCATGTAAGAGGATTTGTATTCATTTAAGAAGAAACATCCACTTTATGAATTTCACATTCACATGCTCTCTTGCTCATAATTTGACTGGATCCTTCATTGCACCAAAGCTCTCTTAGGTCAGCTTAATCAGAACAGAGTGGTAGGAAATCAGATACCAGGACTCTGCTGTAAACCCTCCCCTTTGCAGGAGGCTGTCCCGAAAGAAGGGGTAAGGAAAATACAGAGCATAATGGAACAAAAAGCCATAACCAGAGTACATCTATGTCCCAGACAGTTTTCTGAACCGGTGCTTGTACGAACGAGAGCAAGACTCAGGTCAAGTTTAAGGGTTAGAAAATCCCTCACTTACAGCTCCACTAAGAGTTTCCAAAAATACCAATATACACGTATGGATCTATGACCATGAAGTGCTTTATGGTCGGAGAAAAGTCACAAGAGAGCTTTACTTCATCTATACTGTGCAGATAGATACCCATCTATACACATCACTGTTCTCTTTGGTTTTACTCACTCTTCTGCTCTGCTTAATATCACTGTGCAGCTGAAGGCAGCTGCAGCTTCTCTTTGCTGTTACGAACGCATTAATGCTCTGGTTAATTTTCCCCATCCCAGCTTGCCCATTCCAAGTCTCGTTGCATCCATGGCGGGTGACATGATAACCTCTGACTTGAATTACTGGTAGGATCCTTGGTGTAAATACAGCCACGAATGTCAAAGCCTGACCTGGGAGTCAGCAAGCGAAGGGGAGAGCTGGTAGGACTGGGGATGGACAGGGATGTGTGCTCTGCCAGAGCCATTCTGAGAGCCCCAGAGCCTGCGTGATCCCAGGGAGACCTGTGCTGCCACAAACGTCCCATTGTCCAGCCCTACCTGTGGGTAGCTGAGGGAGTTCTCCGGGGAGCGCAGGTCGTCCCCTGTCGCCCCGGCCTCGTGTCCTGCCTCCACAGGTATCCCGTAACGGGTGCATTTCTCAAAGCAGACATAGTCGTATTGCGGTGTGCCCCCCCCCAAAGCTGGCTTCGAGCTGGGCTCCTGCGGCTTGCTCTCTGAGCTCTCCATTCCTCTACTCCTCACGCTCATCTGTAACTGAGCTGCTGCTCTGGGCCTTACCTAGAACCACCTCGTGTTCTGGCAGAGAGCGTGGCCTCCACATTCTCTGCTGAGCCTTCCTTTCTCTCTCTCCTCAGACCACTCCAACTTGTCCTGTTCCTGCACTCTCTTTCTCTCTGCCCCTCCTCCTCCTCCTTGTGCTTCTCTCACTTTCTTCCCTTCCTGCCCAAAGGGTTCAACTATATTTATAGCAACCTTCCTCTGCCACATGATTCCCCAGTGCCGTGCCTGATCTCAGCAAAAGGCAATAACTCTGCTGGGATTGAATATCAGGTGTGAGCAAGAGGGGAACTCCTGAAGGAGAGGGAGGAGGCAGGGGGAAGGAGGTGGTATGACAGACAGAGCTACAAGCACAGAGACAGAAAGCAGACAGGAGGAAGCAGAAATTATTATCCAGGATATCTCTTCTTTCGCAGCTCCCCATCCCACGCACGCTGTGTTTGCAATGAGAACAAAGGTCAGTGGGCTTCCTCATTTTCTCCCCTGATACCAGGTGTCCTAAAGACTGAGCAACAATCATAAAGATGCCAGCAACTATGGTGAGATGGAATGAGATGGGTGTTCACTCAGTGTCCCAACACAATTTTTCTAAGTCCACAGTCCACAGCAGCAAGCCCTAATGGAGAAGTCAGGCATCCCTGTAAACTGCTGAACATTACAGTCTAATCTCAGCCTTCCCATGTGTTCTTATGGGGATTACTTTGCACTTCAAAGCACGTCACCAAACTGCTCTGTGGGTACTCAATTATAGGTGTATGCAGAAATGTAATTCTTCTTGATGCTCACTTTTCCACACACTAGAGCATTCAACGGCTTCTCCTCTCCACTCTGCCACTTGTTTCTCAGCCAGGGAGAGAAGCAACGAGCTCAGCCAACACCAATGAGCTACCAGCCAGCAATAGGAACGAGAAGCATGTTACAGCAACTTGGCCTAGAGACACCTGCCAGTACTGTCAGTGTGCTGCCTGTAACCATATGTCTTCTGAGGGCTATCAATTAAGGAAGAGTAGAGAGTTCAAGATCCCAGAAACTGTATACAAGAAAAAAAGACCTCACATGCCAAGCTACTCATAATGAGTAAGAGATTTGCAGGCAGGATGGGGTGGAGAGAAGGGCAAAACACCCTCTTTTGGGTCCAGAACACTGGTCTCATTATTTCATTTGCAGACTCCTGTAAAACATGTCTTCTTTTGCTTTTTTATTTAATCTGCATGGTCCTCAAGAGTAAGGCAGAAAGAAAGTCTCCAAGAGGAAGACACACAATTTCTTCCACAAACCACCTTCTCCAATGGTCCTGCTTAGATATGGATATCCATTAGCAGTAATATCCCTATGGATAAGGTTAGTCTGTGCAACCCACAACTGCTATCAGGCCAGGCAAGCACTGAATATTTACAAAAGCAATATCAGTGCTGCCCCAAAATTTACAGGCTCTCCTGTTTCATTCTCACCAGCACTCATTTTACTGTCAACAAGCACTGTTTTCTGGAGGAAGACTGTGCCCCATAGGCAGGACAAAACTTGTGATGAATCACCTTAAAGAAGAGTTTCTAAGCGACTGTGTCTAGGAAATCAGAGAAAAACAGTTGGATACCCTCACAGGTTACCATCACGAAGGCATTAATTGTTCCCAGCTTACTGAGATTCTTTTGGAAGACCATTGTCACTATGGCTTATATAAAAAATGGTGCATAGTGCATACTATATAGTGTATAAAATATAAAAACCTAAAATATAAGGTACATCATGTATAGGAAGCCTAAAAACTGAACACAGTACGGCCCAGCAAATATCAAAGCTGTAATACAGCACCAGATCTTCACTCACTATGATATGTGCTGGAGGAGAACACTCATCACAGCCACTGCAGAAAACTAAAGAGAACCTTTAGCCGAAAGTGCACTCTTCGTGCTCTTGTTTTTCAAGAGGTACAAGAATGGCACATTAGAAATTGTGGCAGTATAAAAATGAACCCTCTACTGTCAGCTAATCAAACTCTACTGTCTGTCTTGCATGATACTGTTGTGGAATTTCCACGGGAAATAATTATATAATAATAGCCTAAAATAGGATGATTCTACCCTGAAAGGCTTTTTCCAAGAACTGTCCCTCTCAGCTTCCAAACTGCAATCAATAAAAGCATGAAGGACCCCAAGGCTGACGTTCACCAAGTGACTCCAGTTGCTACTTGAACAAGAAACCTTTACTATCCTCGTTAGGAAGACATCCTACAAACCCTCGGAGCCCTCATTCATGCTTCCCACAGTGTAATACACCTCAGCCAGTGCATGGAACAGTAGTGATAACTACACAGCTGATCTTGAACAATCACTGTATATGTGGTGGTACCCATGCACTAGGAAAGACCCGGCTCACCTGTAGCTAAGGACCTAGTATTCAACGAATTCCCACTTCTCATCAAACAGTATCTCTGCCTCTAGTCTCCACCCAGATATTGTCTACCAAGGAAAAGACTGAGAACTGAAATTCATCATTTCAGTGCATGACAAAATATATGCAATCTGTAGAGATACTGGATTTATGTCGCAATATTTCCTGTGTCCTGAACACTAATCTTACCATGCTACTCACCTTATAAATCAACCGTCTCCCTCTTTCCCCTAGGAGGTGAAAGTGGTCTGTCAGCTCTTTGGAAATTATTAACAATCCTTGCTATTTCACAAGGTACCAATAATCTCTATCACAGCCTCCAGCCTCACTGACACTACTCCAGTTAAATTCAAAGCAGCTACTCTCAATTTGTGTTTGTACTGAGATCTGCTGCTTCTATTTCACACTCTAAGAAGAACTTGTAGACCCAACAGCTTGTCCACTTTTTCCAGCTGGCACAGCTGACCTAATGAAAAGTAAAGTTCCGGCTTTACTCGTCATCTTTTCCATGTTTTCAGATCTGCTGAGTCCCATAAACACAGAATACAGAGCACATCCTGAAAAAAATCTGCATTTCTGCACCGCTGCTGTTCAGCAACTGCTGTCAAATCTCCCCTATCACTCTTCCTGTAATTTCCTGCCACAACCCTTCTTCCTCTATTTTCTTTATTGCCTCTCTGTCTTGCTTTCTATTTCCCAGGCCTTGGTCTGCACTTCTACCAGGACTCATCAATGGAGTACTGCTATAGCTTCAGAGGTTACCAGCAGTCTCAGGAGATTAGCACGGAGCTGGAGGAAGATGCAAAAATAAGAGGAAGATGTCATAATCATCTTGCACTGCTCACAAACACAGATGACCTGTACGTGTGGCTTGACTCCTCAGGTGCACCTAAGCCTCTTGAAAAGGCTCACAAAAGTTTCTAGACTGCTCCATGGCATGCAAGAGGAAAGGTACACAACCTGTTCATACACCACTTTTTTTCCTTTGCATATTACAGGCCCTAGTGGGACTCCAAAGTGTGTTTCGAGAAGGACATGTTTGTGATAGATGAAAATACAGCTGTAGTCTAAATCAGGGTATTAAGTGACAATAAAGGAAAGAATAGAAGTTGGAAGAACTGTCACCCAAGATGGGTCTCCTGTCCAGTCAACCATCTATTTTTCTCCCTCCTCTTCTCAGTTTTCTCTCAGGTCTCCCTTTCCCCGTGTTTATTTATTTCCCCTGAATGCTTTTCAGGATGCAGAAATATAATTCCTAGCCTTCCCATCCTACTGCCTTGATAGTGAAAGCTCTGATAGGCTGGGGGGAGAGGGGGGTAAGGATGACCAAAGACTCACACTTCTCCCATGGTCTGGTCCCAGGAGATTTATCACCTGAAATAATCCAAGTGCTACTTATCAACAGTGACAATCTTAATGTTCCCTACGCCTTGCCCACACAATTATCAGACATCACACTAACTTCTCAGACTTCTGCTTATGTTAGAGCTTTTTTTGGTTTGTTCTGTAGCAGGTTCATCCCTAAAGATCTAGACCACTTCAGTACCTCACTGTATACAAGCCTTACGGCCCACCAGCAGACTGCAGCCTCCTCTGGAGCGAAACACCACGTCTATTTTTCAGCTGCCACCAATACTGTGTACACAGACATTATAGCAGATGGTGATGCAGAGCCCTCTGCCACCCCAGACTGACAGGAGTGGAATTTGCCGAGGCAGAGTTATTGCTACTTAGAACCCTGCATGCAGAATAGAGAAAGAGTCACTTAAGAATAAAGCAAAAGTAATATTCTGCACATAAGAAAGCCCAGACCAAGACGTCCACAAGTCTGTGAAAAAGGTAATATAAAGGATAGTCCGTGGGACAAAAGAAACTGCAAAAGGTGAAAAAGGGAGTTTTAAAGGAGGAAGAGGAGAAAGGTGACAAAAGGATGACTACTTAACGGTAACAGAGTCTCTAAGAGAGAAACACAGAGGCAATAAGAGACAAAGCACCGAAGGGCATGAGGGGATGAGAATCTGGACAGGAAAAAGATATAGCAAGCATATTTTGCTTCAAGCAATACCTTTAGATGGAGCAAAAAAGAGTGAAAAGGCAGGAAAAATACTTCAGTAGGTGTCAGTTAAGGCAATGGCTTCTAGATGAGAACAAAGCTCTTGACTAGGACATTTTATTAGACAAGATACCCATGGAGGCTTCAAAGAGCTACAGGAGGCAATTAGAGCTTTGGGAGAGAAAGAATGCTGTGAAAAGGGTTAGAAGAGGGAGGGAGACTGGAAGAAAAGACAGCTTTTATAGTAAAAGAAAGAAATAGATCATGGACTGAGGCCTGAACAGTAGCAAAAGATAGAAATTTAAGCTGTGCAGGGGCACATAGTAAGCCAGGCTGAATATGGGGAGACAATGACAAAGAACTCTCAGAGGACACTTGAAAGAAGGGCTGAGTTCACAGCAAAAAGTAAAAAGAAAAAGACCAGAAAGTTTAAGGGCTTTCATCATGGAGAAATAACAAGATAATATGATGATATTCAAGTGGACATGTACTGACTAATACTAGACTGAGTAGAGCAGAATTGACAGAAACAGGGCAGATTTTGAGAATCATCAGCTTTTGATAACTCAAGAAGAAAGAGGCAGAGTGGGGAAAAAAAAATCTCACAAGTGACATCACATAAATACTTACAGGAACACAAGGACATGAAGGAACCATTGAAGTAGATGCTGGAATAGATTAATTTGGAAGGAAACTTGAACAGATCAGGACAGGGCATGATGGCAGTGCAGTATGACATGATATGACAATATGATATGCCATGACTTGGCAAAAAACAAATGAGCTTTAAAGGGGCAGGTTTATGTCCTGATGCCAGAAACAATCCCACTATGACAATCTGCCCAGAGCACCATATGCATGTTGATAATGCTACCTAAGGTAAATTACTTGTTAACTTGAGGTTGTCTTGTCCTACATCACAATGTGGTCACAGGTTGGAACTGAGAGCAAAAATAACAAGCAGAGAGACTTAAACAACCCCAGCAACAAGAGCAAGACGTAGAAAATCAGATGAAAGAGAAGACAGCAAAATTAGGTTTTATAAATGTATCCAAACTCCTTCAGAGCTTTAAAGTTGATCTGACTGCCCTGGTGAGCTCTCAGGTAAAGACCATCAGGCTTCAAAACTCAAAACAGAACTGCCTTTAGTAGAATAAAAACAAGATTATTTGATTCTTTTAAATAGAGAAAACTTCAAGCATGTAAGTCAGGAAGCACAGAAATAAATATATAGTCAATACACAACTCTCCCTCACCCACTGTGACCTTGGTTGCAATTAAGTTGATGACCTTCTGAGCTGCTAAAATTTTGTGCTTACACTCTATTGCCTAGGAGATTGTTTCCATATCTCCACAGCCTGGATGCCTCCTCCCCTACAGCTGCCCCTCTTCTTAAATTGCAGCCCTCAATTCCCTTGGTGATTCTCTACCCTACAGCACCCCACAGCTTCTATTAAATAATTTCTTCTTTTCATCTGCTGAAAGGCTTTCCAAATGAAGAGGTGTATTACTGGTGGGGTAGAAAAGTGAATGGCTTGTCTTAGGATAAACCAAGAACAAATCAAATAGGCACAGTGTATATACAAGTACCAAAAGATGAAAAAAAGTAATTATGAAGAAGTAACATTAGACTACTAAGAAGGAGAAAACTTTTTCTAACTGGATTGTGCATCCAAAAGCAGCTAAAGTCAGTGAGAACTAGCAAACACTCAATTAACTGACTGAAGTGGATTCAGCGGATTTCTTATTTTCTAGGAGAATAATTTTGCATCACAAACATTCTCTGATGTAGTCAGCTTGAAGACATTTTTAGTGGAAAGGATGAAGGAACATCTAGGAAATACAGACTTATCTCTAATGACCAAAACTTATTAAGGATACCTCTAAGCTAGTGAATTTGTTATTATTCCAGCACAGAGACTCTACAGCTTGTGCCTTTCTTCCCTTTCTCCCTGTAGATTGCTTGTTGCACAGGAAAATGGAATAATTGCCCATTAGATCTGTCAATCATGCCACACATGACACATGGCCTGACCAACACTACGAGGGTGGAAAGAAGGTGCAGTGATGAGCTGTGCAGAGCTGGCCTGCCACAGGCTCCCGGGTTTGAATCAGATTTGGCTAATTTCAAGTGGAGAATGATGATTCTTATGTAAAACGTGGCCAACTAGGAAGATGGGTGGTCATAGTTGAAAGGTTTAGGAGGAGGAAATGGCTTGCAAAGGGAAATTTTTTGGGAAAGTTTCAAGGACATGTTTGTGGTGTGCATGAGCTGGTGTTGGTCAAGAAGAAGGAACCGTGAGTATGAACAGAGTATCTCCAGGAGGCCATGGCTAGGATTAGAGGTATGCAAGAAAAAATATTTCATTTTCCTGACGTATGTTCAGCTTTCAAATGCCTGAAAAGTAATTTCTTTGAAGCCCTATGATCTGTAGATCTCTATGAGAGTGATCACATTACCTAATTTAGGGCACTTGAGGAGCAGACTGGTTGAAAAGGACAGTCCTAATTTTTTACGTACTGGAACTAGTGATCAAGAAGCTTGATGCAAGGAAAAAAATTAATTTTCAGCCAGCTCAGCTCTCCGTTCCTGCTGATGCATGGCCATGTGAATGTCAGTAAATAAAGGATCAGGAACACACCTAGAAATGAGGAAAAGGACTGTCTTTTCTGACTGCAACAGAGCTATAATCCACCATAAAAATTTTCTCAGTAACACTTGGCTCTTGCTTACATTTCAGACTCTTGACATGGTTAGAGCAAATCCTATGAACTACTTGCATGAACCATGGTTGCTGAGTACTAGTTGTTGGCAGTGCTGTTTTGTCCTGTCCTGTCTTAAATAACTGAGATACAGGATGTCAATAGAAGGGTTGTAGCACAGATGTGTTATCACTACCACTGAAGATTTTTTATATACCTTATTTACTAGGACAGTTATACTAGTAAATCCTGCAAAGTTTTGACTGAGCTTCCTGTTTTCCTTCTCCTTCCCCCATCTAAACGCAGATACCCATACAAAAACACCTAACCCTCCAGCACAGGAGGGGTCTTGCCTGTTTTCCATAAAACAATCCCTGGTGGTAATATGAGATAAAGACTAAGGTAAACAGAGGGAAGATAGTATTTCTCTTGGCAGTCTGAATAATAAATCAGTCACAAATGAGGGCAAAGAAATTCCCCTGCAGCGATAACCTTTGCTGTTATCACTGGCTGCTGATACAGGGATGATAGTGAGAGTCAGCATGACATTCACTGGACTCCCTCCCTCTTCTATCAGCCCCTTGCTTTGACTTGTAGGAAAGTGCTGAGGGAAGGTAAGAAGAACTGCATCAAGCACGTGCATCCAGGTTGAAGCACTGGGCCGCTCCTTGGCATGAAGGCTGCAGAAAGCCTTTTCTCTGTCTAACTTAGTAAACTAGAGCTGCTGCACACCTATTAGCAAGAGCCAATTTTGATTGTCACAAGAGGAAAAAAGGTGCAAGAAGTACACCAGGGCCATGAGGGGAAACAATCTCCAGATGCCAAAGAGACAGGTAGCTTAGTATACTAAGCCCAGGACAAGATAAATCAGCAGAAGAAATTGCAGGAAGTTCCCCATAAATGGCATTGTGTCCCAGGGCTGGCATTTAACATCCATGCCATCTAAAAATATTAAACCTGGAACAGGAGTCCAGGAAGGGGCTGTCGGTCGACACTGGAAACTATTGATCAAGGTCAGGAATGGTGGAGAGACAATGGGCCAGTGAAAAAGAATGTGCAGAGAATAAACGGTAGAAACTATTCTGACTTTCACTTAAGTTGGGAACCGAAATTAGTTCCATGAGCTGCTAAACTCAGACTGTTTATGAGAAGTCACAGATTTTTGGATGTTGTGTTTGTTCAAGAGCATTGCTCACGGTCCTGCTCTTGCATTATTAGGTGTTCAGAATCAGCAAAAATGCCTAAGAGTACTTGTGGTATCTTATTCAAGCACTGCCCTTGGTCTGGGGTGTATCTCAACTTTTTCCTGTCTATATCAGAGCCAGAGTCTATTCCACATTATGTCTATAGCATATTTTGACAGGAATGAGCCAGTAAACAAAAAAAAGCAGAGATGGACTTTGTGAAATGTTTCGAATCCCACTTGCTCTGCTGGGTTTTCTTGCATCGGGAAGAGAGTTGTTGCTCTCTGGCAGGTGCACTGGCTGGGCTGGGGACCTTTACTCAGGAGGAGAATGACAGAAGTGCCCCAGACCACTGGTTTTTGGGCACCATGAGGACCACGAGCTCACACAAGTCTGCAGGCTCCTCAGACCAATCACGCTGAGGGGCAAGCTATGCCACTTGCTGAATACTCATTGCTCTGGGAAGAAAATGCAGCTGCCCCTTGCCATGGCAGCTTTCAACCTCATCTTCATCAAGGAGGAAAGGGATGAAGAGTGTATTGCTGTGGTGCTTCCCTGTACCACAGGGACCACAGTTCTGGCTACAGAACTTGCTGGTAGAAAGCACAGCTGGTACCAGTGGCACCACCACTGCCAGCCAACAGGTTCCCTACCCCCCTTCCTTCTCCCTCTGAATAAAACTGCTCCAAATGCCATCATTAAATCCCACGGGATGGAGGTGAGGTCTCTGTAGGGGCAGGGTGTTCTCCTGGCTTTGGGCAGGAGAGTTCTTCATTGTCTTCCTACAGGAGATCTTCACCAATCTAGCTGTACTTTTTGGTAGGACCACTTGAACAGACATGTCTGTCTATACAATTTCATATTGAATTTTGCCACACTGATGATTACAGTCTCGTCCTCTCTTGACCTATGGTCTTGTATGCTGGGGAACATGATCGTTGCACTGCATCAGCTGCTGAGCATTCAGATCTGCTAAGGAGTGCATTAACGTCTTTAATATCCGTGTTCTGATACCAGGTCTGGAATGTCATTTTTATCAAGATGCCTTCCTCTGTAGTCCTCAGCCCACAGGAGGGTCTGGATGCAGCTTTGAATTTTTCTTATAGACCTGCACTGGAAATAAGAGGCAGCAAAGAAGCATCACTGAGAAGACAGGAGGTCAGCACTCCCTAAAGGATTCCTAGTACACCCTCCAACCAGATAAGAAGCATATCACCTGCATCCTGGCAGAGGACAGCACTCATGTTAAGGATCTGAAGAAGACTAAAGAAGGGCTGAGGCCTTTTTGCGTGGACCTGTTCTCTTTAGATACCAGTACGGTGTCCTTCAGTAACCTCCATGTCTTCTGGAAATGTTTCATTTTTTTGGTCACATCTCTTAACAGATTAAAAAGCTTCTTTGTTTTTACGTGGTTTTCCATTTGATCCATTCTAGTGGATGTTTTGACCCTTGTTGCTTCCACAGGGCTATTGACTCCAAGCGCTTTGTGGTCACCATGAAGTTATGGTTTCAGCTAAGAAGTTGAATTGTTTAGCGTGGTGTATTAGGTTCAGCTGATATACTGTTATGGAATCAGTTGTGTGTCCTCCATATTCAGTAGCAAAACGTCATCAGCTGACGATTGTTCATTCTCTTTAGAGAAGATCCATTTGCTACAGAACCAAACACAGTGATCTGGAAAAGTGGAAAGAAGAGAGAAGCCTACACATATAAAAAAGAGTTGGGTTGGAAGTGGAAACCACTAGAGTTTCTAAGAGTGAAAAATCTTTGTGGAATGATTTGGAAAGAGTGTTCCAGAGTATCTCACATATTCTGTTAATCCACTACACTATTATTACACTACCTATTTGTCACATAGCATTCAAGTGGTTTCCCACAGTAATGGAACGGTAAAAGAGAATAAAGGTGACATACAGCAGCTCAGGGTTAGAACTCAGGGGGAGTGAGAAGTCCCATGGGGAAGGACTACTTCTTGTAGATATTCTGACTCTTTCTGAGGGCTTGCATTGAGGGGCTACTAGTCAGGATGGAACAAGACGCTGTACCTGAGCTCTGCACAGAAAAGTCTGCATGTCACACTGTGCACCTGCCTAATCAAAAGCCAGTGATGCATCAGACCCTGACCTTCTTAGTCTCCCTTGTTCTACATTTCCAGACAAAGTGTCAAGTCTGGTCTTTTATCTTTTGGTATGAGGCAGTTATAAGAAAAAAAAAAAAAAAAACTTTTTTGGGGTCATGGCATAAGAGTAGTTGATACTGCTTTTGAAATATAGCTGGGTTAAAGAAGAGAGAATGCACAGAAATTCAAGATTTTTCAGAGTTGGTCTGAACTGTCACAGCTGTCCCAAAACCATGAGTGGCATAGAGAAAGGATTGTCATATTCCCTTCCTTGCACCAGCTCTGATATTTCTGTCCTGAGCATCGTGAAAGGTAAATTGATGGAAAACACTCATGTCTTCATGCAGTTAACTGCTCAGAGTCGTGCTCTGAGCGAGTTCACTGCAGGTCAGGGAAGCAGCACTTAAGTACAAAGCTGTTCGTGTGGCCGTCCATAGATCATGTCAGCCACAATGTACATGCTCACATGCAGCACTAAAACACGTGTGTAGGCAAGAGAACTTTGCTTAGCCCTTGCTTCATCTTCCCTAGAGTAAGATTTCCGTGTACCTCTGAAATAAAGTTCCTACACCACGCTGACTGTTTCTTCTGTCACTGCCCTCTTGCACAGCTGCCATGTGTTTAATCCTTTACCATTCCTGGAAAGCTTAGGCGAGCATGCAGCTCTTTTGCCCTCTGAGCCTGGAGCATTATGGACTTCAAACTAATGGAAATGAGGTTTCCAACATGCCCTATTTCTATATGGAATTGGAACTAAAAGCAGCCTGCCCTCAGTACCACGTCCTCTACGGCTGATAACAAACTTGATGCTAAGCAGAATTAATATCAAATACCTCTCTGGTTTGGATAAGGGCTCACAGGATGTTAGTAAGTTATTCAGAGGAATAAAAACGGACTGACTGAAGAATTGTACAGGACTTTAACAGGATGAGTGAGCAACAAAATTACAGATGAAACAGTCACAATAAATCTGAAGTGATTAAGGAGGAACAGACATTCCAGCTTTGCATACACAAGAACTGTTCAACTATTTAAGCTCTTGGTATGTAAGAATAAGATCTTGGGGTTACACAAAATGATCATAATGACCTCTTTAGCATTTATTTAGAACTATGGTTAAGAAGTAAGAAAATAATATCTAATTAAATACAACGTGCAAGAACTTCTGAGTAATGTTTGCCTTTCTGTTTCCCCTAGTCTCAAAAAGAAGATAGTAGAACTGGAAGAGTTTCAGAGGATGGTCAGTTTATGGAATAGCTGCTGTATGAGGATCAGTTAAGTGGACTGGAACCTCCCAGGCTGGAAAGGACAATGAGGTCTGGACACAAATAAAATATTGAGCGATATGAAGAAAATTAACAGAGGAGGTTAATTTGGCTGTATCTCAGGGGGTAGGGTCTTGTTCTATTGAAGTCACAACTCTCTGGAATTTAGATGCAGGCAAACAGTTTTAATTTGCTTTTCTGTAATAGAAGTAAATGACAGGTTTGTATGAGTCATTTAACAACGAGGGTAGATAAGAGAGTTCATTACAGAAAAGGAATTAAAAATACATTCTGTGTCATATTGAGAAGACAATAATCTTGTAGACCAGTAGGTAATTTGCACTGCTGTTCCTCTGAGTACTTTAGTTAATTACAGAATTACAGAATATTTGAACTTTGGATGGGACACCTGCTGTCTCGTCCAATACCATGTTCAAGTAGTGTCAGCAGGAGAAAGTTTCCTTAGGCTGTGTCCAGACAGCTTTTGGATGTCTCCAAGGATGCAACAACCACTCCAGGCAAACCTGTGACAGTGCTGTCATGCAAAAGCCTCTTCCTCTACGTTCAGACAGAAATTCCTGTTTCAGTTTGTGCCCATTCCATCATGTCCTGTGACTGGGTTCTATCGAGAAGAGAATGGCTCCACTGTCTTCAGTCTTCCATCAGATAATAAGACCTCCCCTGAGCCTTCGCTGAACAATCCCAGCTCTTTCAGCCTTTCCTCAGGTATGAGATTCTCCTGTCCTTTCCTCAACTTTGTGGCCTTTTGCAGAAGCCTCTCCAGTAGCTCCATCCGTTTTATGAACTGGGGAGCTCAGACCTGGACACAGGACTGCAGGTTATAGCCTCATCACAGCTAAGTGGAAGGATGTGCTGCTGACCACAACCTTTAGAGCCCTGCAGCTCAGCCAGTTTTCAATTCACTCTGAGGTCCACTTGTCCAGCCTGTACTTAATCAGCTTACTATGAGGATGTGGTGGGAGACAAAATCATTGCTAAAGTAAAGATAAACATAATCCACTGCTCTTCCTTCATTCACCAGGCTGTCTCATCTGATCACTGAACTATATGTTGGTTAAGTGTGATTTCCCCTTCACAATTCCATGCTGGCCACTCCCAGCCATCTTTCTGTGCTTCATGTGTCTGGAAATAGTTCCCAAGACGGGTTGCTCTATCACCTTTATGGGGATTGAGCTGAAGTGGGTCAGCCTGCAGTTTGCTGGACTTCTTGCTCCTTTTGAAGATAGGAGTGGCATTTGTTTTCTTCCTATCCTCAGTTACCACTCCGAATCCCTACGACCTTTGAAAAATAATAGAGAGTGGCTTTGCAATGAGATTGACCAACTCCTTTACACTGGTGGGTGCCTCCCTTCAGGTTCCATGGATTTGTACATGCCCAGACTGTTTAAATGTTCTCTGACGTGATCCTCCTCCAATGGGAGTCCTTGCAATGCATCATCTTCTTTAGAATCAATTTGCCTTGATTCCTTAGAAGAGGGCCCACATTTTCCATTGCCTTAATTTTGCTGCTGATACACCTGTAGAAGCCTTTCTTGTTGCCCTTCATGTCCCTCACCAGATTAAACTCCAGATGGGCTTTGGTTTTCTTAACCTCATCCTTGCACACGCGGCTGGTGTTCCTAGATTCCTCCAGGTCACCTGTCTGAGTTTAGTCAGCAGCTCCTTCCTAATTCATGCAGGCCTCCTGCTGCCTTTGCTTGATTTCCAGCTCATCAGGAGGCATCATTCCTGAGCTTGGAAGAGGTGATTCCTGTACAACAACCAGCTCTCTCAGACCCCTTTTCCCTTCAGGGCCATTTCCCACAGGATTCTTCCAAGGAGATCCCTGATGAGTTAAAGACTTCTCTCCTGAACTCCAGGATTGAGATCTTATTTTGAGCCCTTATCCCTCCTCAGATCCAGAGGCTGTCCTGGATGTTCACATCCCTAACCAGTCCTTCCTCCTTTGTAAGTATCAGGTCTGGCAGAGCACCTCCTCTTGCTGTCTCCTTGATTATCTTGTTATGAACTTGTTGGCAATGCATTCCAGAAACCTCCTGGATTGCTTGTACCCTGCTACTGCTCTTACAGCAGGTTACTTCCAGGGACTGTGAACACGACCTCTTCCAGTTGTCTGAAGAAAGCATCATCTAATTCTGAAATCTGTTTGCAGGACTGTGGTCAGTCCTGCAAAGCCTGCCTAGGCTGACCACATACTCAAAAATGGATAGCTATTTTTCCATAGCTGTTAAAAGCAGTGTGTTCCTCCTCACAGTTAAATACTTTATCAGGTTCTGTGACTAGTCTTCAGACAAATTCTCTTCTCTTCAGTGTCCCAGTAGAGATTTGGGTAACTTCAAGTCTCAGGATATAGACATCTATAGTCACTACAGTAGTTTACATATACATAATCAAAGGATGTGTATGCTAGACTATGCACAGGTAAGACTTGTTGGACAAACCTTAATCTGAAACAAACTTGGGGGTGCACAGGGTAATGTTTCCTCACAGTATCAAATCAGAGAACAACATACTGCATGTAATTTGTCAGAGTTTTTAGAGCTACAGGTATTTTACTTCCTTTGAAAATGTGTAGGTGCCACTCACACTCACAATAGCACTGTACAATAGAGGAAGGTACTTTGTATTTTTATGTGCTTCTAGAATCCACTCTCAGTGCTGATAGATGATAGGCAAACATTCCTGATCCATGACCTTTTACAAATATGTTGTGGAAATGGGTGACTATCAATCCCAGCAGCCACTTGGTTCCTTTAAGAACAAGTAAGAATCAATTTCTTCACCAAGAGGCAGGAATTTGTTGTGGAAATAAATGGCTGAGTTTTAAAAACATGAGCTAATCCTTTAACCCTGCCTATATGTCCTTATCAAGGTCCAAAGGCTGAAGTGTTTGTTGCTGTCACAACATGTGGAGGATCTCATTGCTGCCTCTATGTTCAGTGCTGAGAACTGTATGATTAACAAATACAAAAACATGCCTTCCCATGCAAAGAAACAGCAATGAAATCTGGTTCCCCCAAGAAGTTCTATATCACTTAATAGAAAACACAAACACTTAAAATAAGCAGTTTCTAATAAGGTAGTGTCCAGCATGATTAAACTTATGTCTGTCCTGCCTCTGCATTAACAAGTTTACAGAGATCATTGTATCATACAGGTACGTGGAAGCTGTTCCATCAATACTGACAGCAGCAACTTCCTGCTACTTTGCTAAAGTAAACATTGAGAAAAGAACTTATTTTTATGTAGTGTTTACTGCCAGCTTGTCTCCTGCACGCCCAGGTTCTCTGCTGTGATTTTGCGGAGATTCACAACAAGACTTTGCCTTGAGGATTTTTATTTGCTGTACATTTCTGTATTGATGAATTATTTCTCATCTACCATACTTTGTATGCCACCTGCTGTGCAGCTGGGGCAGTAATCTCTGCATTCCAGTTGCACCTCTACTGCCATTGTTGAGAATTGTACTAACAACAGGTCCATCTTTTTGTAATGTCAGGAATTATAGTTAATGGTCTTTCCACACATATACCCGCTACCCCAAACTGGCCTGAAATAATTTAATCTGCTGTATTGCCAAAGTAGCACACACCAGATGTCAAAATAATCATGTATTTTCTTTGTCCATATAAAAAAGCTTATAGCAGGCAGCTACCCTATTAGGTTTCTCACAAATGTGGGATGCCCCCATATGCCATTTACACAAGAACAAATTTTTTTTACTTTTTACAGCACAAGATCAATGGCAAAGTTTAGACTGATTGGCATGCTGCCAGCCCTTGGAATTTATTTCTTTGGGCTGGAGGCCTGTACAATTCACGGAAAAAATTAAAACATGTAATTCTGGACACGTTCACAACAGAGCCCAATACCTGAATGATGCTGGAAATGGGTGAAAAAAAATACTTTTCTGCAAGTAGCAGAAAAGGCCTCTTGCACCCCCTGCCAGGATGCTGCTATCCAGGGTATGGTGTCTGCAGGCAACCTGCTCCTGTGGGGCTGTAACTGCTCCCATAGCTCAGTACAAGGACAACGTGGGTAACAGCCAGGCAAGGTAAAGTCTTTGGTACCATTTCTGTTGCACATGCTACTGTTAAACCAAACTTTCTCCATGGGAAAAGCCTTTAGGTCAGGAATATACAGCACTGGTGTGCAGCTGCTGGTGTCACCTCAGGAAGTCTTGCCTGGATGGGTGACTGGAGAGGCTGAAAGAGCAGGGTTTATTCACCCCAGAGAAGAGGATGATTTGCAAACAGCAAATGCAAATACACCCAGAGGGAGGGTATAAACAATATAGAACCAGGCTCTCCTCAGAGAGGCATGAGGAAGATGCAAGAGGCAACAGCCATGGCTTGAAACAAGGGAAATTCATAACGAAGCAGGAGGCTGGACTGGATACTTCCAGTGTTCCCTTCCATTCTATATCCTTCTGTGATTCTTGGGGTTTTTGCTTTGATGGCGACAAAACCAAAATACTAGCAGGCAAACTTCAATTATTAATAGAACGATGGAGACTAGGCCTGCTAGCAATACAAACTGGAAATGAGAAAATTTCCTCAAGAAGCTGCTAGTTCTCACAGCAGAGCTTAAGACCACAGCAAAATACAGCAAAAATTCCTATCCCCATATTTTAAACAGGTAGGGCAGCTCTGAACATCTCTCTCATGCAGAGATGGACTGAAGAAAGAATTCCTTTTTTTCTTTTCCATTGTCATTGTCAGAAACCTACATCTTGCCATGTACAGCTTGGCCCCGTGTTCATCTGCATCTTTTGCCCTCTCCAGCTTTGGAACGGGCAATACAAATCTGCACAAGTGATCTTTCTCATGACCTCAGTTCCCCAGGTCTCTTCTGCCTTCTAACATTACTTTCTGTATGATTGACAACACTTTCAAAAATAAAAAGAGGAGAGGGGAGCTGTGGAGAATCCCCCCTCTGCCTTGGGACAGCACAGGGAAAGGGTCACATGGGATATTTTTAGAACAGAATCCAATGGCAGTGATGTGAGGAAGGCACAGAGAAAAACACAGCTGTGAAACCTAACACTTGGCCTCATGTACACAGAGAGCAAGAACAGCAGAGAAACAAATTGAGGAGACGCAGCAGAAGACAAGAGTGAGGAGAAAGCATGTGAGGATAACGAGGGAATGGTAAAAGAGTAAGTGACAAAGTGGTAATGAACATTTGGGAAACAAATAGCTAAAAGACATTTTTGGAAATGGCAAAAAAAAAAAAAAAAAAAAGAGCCAGGAGCAGAAAAAGTTAATAAAGTGGCCATAGTATAATAGTATATCAACAAACACAGATATTTCAATCACAGAAGGGATTTAAGGACAAGAAATGGTCAGCTTACTCATCAGCACTCTCATGATTTGTGACCTTGAAGGCTGACCAGCAGCTACCTCATCTACCATCTCTCCTCATCCCAAGGTATAAAGGCTTCATAAGTGACTTAGCCTGTGGATTGTGACACTGCAATAGATTTTCTAAATCAGAGGAAAATAGCAGTCATTCCTACAGTGTTTGGACCCAGGCAATGACCGATTGTCTCTCTTTCACTACCGACCAGCGTGCCCAGAGAGCACTGGTTGCTTTAGGTCTGAAAACTGATGCATGCAGCATTTGCTCAGAAGTGCTCTCAGCTTCTGTTCACTCACTAAACAAGAAAGAACTAACATGACTGAGTACATGGAGTGAACAGATGTAATGGTGATACTTGAGAGGAGCCTGCTCCTAAAGATAGCATTTTAAGGTGTAAATTGCTAAGATACTCAAGTCCTGAGAGTGTCTGGCAACAACACTTGAGGCAACAACACCCAGAATTACAGTCCTTTTTTCACTTGCTACATAATCCTTATAAATGTTCTTAATTTTGCTTGTTTTGAGAAATAATTTATCTTCAATCGAGATTAGTGATTCACTGCCTTCTTAGCACTAATGCCTGGATTAGATCCAGCAACTAGGTGCTCCAGTAACTAGCTGCTTCTCCACCTATGATCCCTAAGGACTCAAGTATATATGGTCATTCTCAAAGGATTCCCAACTTTAGAGTCCTCCCTAATGAAACGGGTCATAGCATGGCTGCCTCCTTATCATAAAGCTTATCAGAGATGGGGGTGACTTGAATTCAACAAAGAACTAGTCATTTGGGGTTTACCTATGCAGGTATTCAAGGAATCAAACAGATATAATTCATTATATTTATTTATAATAATATATAATAATTATATTATATGTAATTATAATAATTTATATAATAATATATAATATATAAATATAATAATATAATATATAATTATATAATAATATTATATAATAATTATATATAATATTATAATTATATTTATTATAATTTATTACAGGACAGTCCTGTCCTGTTCAGAAGCCTAGAAGAGTTCTCAATGGCAAATATTTGGGATAAATTTATGAATAAATTAATGTAACGCAATACATCGTATTTCTTTCTCTCACAAATAGCTATTTAGTAATGGACGAATATTTTGCCGAAGATTTGCCTTAGCTCAAGTTAGACAAATCATGCTCTTGAACTCAAGAAATCTGATACTAGTTATGCCTTCCCACAAACATTCAAGAAAACTCTTATTAGTCTATTTACTCTGACTAGTCTAGTTGTACACTAAGAACCTAAAACTGAAGATTGTAGAGATTCATGAGTTTGTTATAGTTGCAGAAGAAATATAGCCATTTTATCCAAGTAGCATACTAGCTACTTCTGCATCTTGTGCTGTCTCATGCTCTCTTCTTTACCACTGCTTTTGTTTGGGTTTGTAGTATTTCCTTACAGTTCAGTACCTCATGCGACCATTACTTGTTTGTTTATAGTGCAAACAGGTCATGGCAATCCCTTTATGTCCCACATTAGGCTCAGTCTTGATGCTTTACTGTTGATGCTACTCACTCCTGACACTGAGGATGCTTCTTTTTTTTTATTTGACTGCAGAAAGTCAAGCCAAGAGAGATGAAATACATCCTAATCCTTCCACTGTACTGATTGGCTCATTCAGCAATGTTAATACTTGATATGTGATAAATAACATTCTTAATAAACCACTGTTGAGTTGAGGGCGTGTGCTTGTGATTGCCTACGTGGAATACTAAGAAATTTATATTCATTATGTAAGTCTGGATTTGAAATCAAGATTTCAGTCAAAAAGGGCTATATAGTCACACTGAAGATCATACAGTCTTCATTCTTCTGTAAGGTGCTCTGTCATACACACGAGCAGTGTTCAGCAGCAGAAAATTTTTGACTGAAAGCCACTCTGCAGTTCTTCACCTCAGCTTACTGCTCCCAAAGACAATCATACCTTCTCCTTACTAAACTAGGTGCTCTAGAAACAGAAACCAGAAAGTGTGGCAACAGCCTGCATCCAAATACCTATAAAACAAAGCAGTGCAAGACCCTACTCGGATGTGCTCAAGAGATGCCAGAGAGCAACTTGTGAAAAAGTCTCCATCTTTCTTTACAGTAGCCCAAAGAAGATGAGATTTCATTTTTTCCTCAGTCCCAACAAAGTCTTCTTTCTCTCTAAACACTGCTATCAAAACTTTGCATGCTCAGGTATAAACAGGCCACTATTCATTCTTAAAGGCTGGGATTTCATTCATGCTGATCCTTAGGCAATCTGAACTGTATGATGGTAATTCTCACTTCAGGGACCAAAGCAAGAGGCTTTTTAGGCATGGTACAAACTTCTACCTCCACTTGTCCAGTAAAGTGTGAGGACTCATGGAGAGGCAATGAATCTTAGTTCTCCTAGTTGGCAGTTACTCTTTGAAACAGCTAAAACAGAAAGAGGCTCAACAGTCTGCATCCAAATACCTATAAAACAAAGCAGTGCAAGACCCCACTGGGATGTTCCCAAAGGATGCCACAGAGCAACATGCTCCATGTTCTCACAGCACCTGTAAACACCACTATGGCAGAATCCTAACCACATCTTCTGGGAGCCGTAACAAAGGGCAGGGAACGGTTTCAGTGCCTTATCTGTGGTTGTCTGGAAAGAGAATCCCATTCACAACCAGCACCTGGATTTCTCTCCGGCTCTGCAGACTCAGCTCTGACTCATTCCAGCATTTTTTAACCTGTCTGGTGATGTAAATTTTTCACCCATGGGGATTAGGAATTCAAGGAGAATACGGCCACGTTCTCCCTTGAAGGAAGCCACTATTGGAGCATGTGCTGGGGCAGATCTCTCACAGAATTTGTCTAATGCAAACAGGGAAGGATATTTGTAGGTAAAGAAAGTGTTCAGCCCCTTGAGCAGAGGAGGGAAGCCAGCTCTCGTGTAGGAAACATTCTGTGCTGCTGCAGGTATCGTACTCACCAGAGTTTCTTGGTATCGGAATGCTTTCGTTGGAGAGGCATCCCCAGTCATATCCCCAGAGACAATGTCCTGTGGAGTAGGCGTTGTTCAGGGCAGTGTCTTCCCGTCTGCCCTCCCCAGCAAAATCATGGAGTGAAACAGGCGCAAGGCTTCAGCGAAAATCCCTCAGAGCACCCTGAGAGAGAAGGTTACTGGTGAGGGAAAGACAGAGAGGGAGAGTGTAACCAGAGACTCCCTGCCCCCTCCTGTTCTGTCTGCTTTCCTGCTTTAATCTCTCTCTGCTGTCCTGGCAATGGGACAGCTCAGTAAATTAACAGGAGGTAACATTTCCTCCTCCTCTCTCAGGCAGTGTCATTCCTCACTCCATTTGGAAAGGATGGGGAACCACAGAAAGAATGGGTACTGATGGCAGAGAGAGACTAAGGAAAAAAAGGTTAGAAATGACAAATTACCGAAATTAGAGACAAGAGAACCATCCTGCAGCTTGAGGAGGATTATTCCCACAACCTGTTTCAGGGACAATTTTGTGAAGTGTCAGCATGTGAGAGGGCAAATTCCCTAGGAGGCCTTGGAAGACTATTCCTCATATGAATTACTGTTATGCTGTCCTCACATTTAACATCATTTTTCTTCAAGCATGCCCATTATTGCAGGTTACCTCACCACACATAAACAGCCTTCCTTGCAGTCTTCATACCTTCATGAACCTTCATCCACTGGCGTAAGTAACACTCAGTATCTTCTATATCCAGAATTACAGAGTGGCTGATGTTGGAAGGAAGCTCTGGAAGTCATCTGACCCAATTTCCCTGCTCAGCCAGGGCCTTCTAGCGCCAGTTGCTCAGGACCATATTCAGATGGCTTTTGAGTACCTCCAAGCATGGAGACTCTGCAACCTCTGGGCAACTTCCTCCAGTCCTCAGGCACCCTCATGGTAAAAAAGTGTTTCCTGATGTTCAGATGGAGCCTCCTGGGTTTCAGTTTGTGCCTTAACCGAATTTCTTTTACCTAAAACCAATTAAAGCTGCTCAACAGCATAGTCAGGAAGGGTTTGTGGGCTGTTGAGCATCCTGGAACATCTGCAGGGGTGCAAAGTAGGGAGGTCCTGCCTCCTGCCCTTCTGTGCATCCTGGGCCTTTGCCACAGGAAAAGCAAGGAGGAACTAACAGTGTAGAAAGGACAAAATCAGGGTGCTGCTGTGGGTAACTGCCTTGAGAAACAGAGCACTGAGCAGCTGTGGCAACAGCTACATCCTCAGCTGAGTCACAGCTACTGTCTGCTGTACCCTGAGGCAGCAGCAAGCACAGAAGTTTGCGGGGAATGGAGCAGATAATAGAGGCCACAGTTCTTTGCACAGACAACTGCCTTTTTTTTTTTTTTTTTTTTTTAAATCATCTGCTATCTGTAAAGATTTTCATTGAGGGAAAAAGAAAAATTCTGTATCTAGGAAAGCAGTTACCTAGAGCAACATCATCACTTCCTAAGCTGTTTCTCCCACTAAATAAAAATGAGTTATGTAAGAGCATGTGAAAGGTGAAAGTGTCGCCTTTATTAAGGTTATCCAGTCAAGGAGCTTTTCAATGGAGAAGATGGGAAGCCAGAAATAAAACTACCCAGAACTCAGAGACAATGGGGAGCAGAGATCATGCAAAAGACCAAATGTCTGCAGTCACTATCTGACAGGCCATTAAGAAAGTACATGCACAGCTTTGGAGAGGGCCGGCCTGGAGTTTGTAACTGTTACAAAGGGGGAAACCAGGAACATAAGGATTTGAACTAGGTCTGTGGGACTACGCAAAACTTGTTAAGGAAGATGGTTGGGGAGGAATAAAGAGGGAAATAGATGGAAAAGGACAGCTTTCATGAAAACCAAGGCTGGTCAGTGTCTGTCCTGTCTTCATATTAAATGCTTTCTTAACTATCTTTCCACGAAATCTCATTATCCCATGTACATGAGTGCTGTAAGTTTGAGGTGCCAGCAGCTGGTGAGACTAACATGAGTGAATTTGGGTCAGCAACTGCAGTCGGATCAGGGTTCTAGGGACAGGAGCTGAAGCAAGTGGGGTCTCAGCAACAGTAGCTGGAGCAGCCACAGCTCTCTGGATCAACTCAGTGGGTGCCTGGAGTGCTACAGTTCAGACCTGTGTGAGGGGACTGGGCACTAGGAACTGGTCACAGCCGGAGTGTTGGCACTCCAGGTTTGTGGTCTTAGCAACAGGAGTGGAGTGTCTGCTCCAGCCTCTAGGATGGGACCAGCACATGTCCTGGGTGCAGCTGCTAAGGCATGGAGCCCAGGGTTTCTGGGCTGGGCAGGAGGAATAACCAAGCTAGACTTGCAATAGGCAGTGGCAGTTTATAAAATTCCTTGAGTGTTTATTTCCGTGTGAATCCATTTAGAAAATTTATGCCTATGCTCAGTGTGACCTTTTCCTCTCACCCTTTAAGTCACTTTACAAGTGACTGAACACCAACAGCTATTAAGTTTATTTTTCTTTACCACCTGTACCTAACAAATCCAAATATTTTATCAATACAGCATGAACCTTACCTTTGTCAAAGCACGGTTTCTACAGCAGGCGTTACTGTTGCTCCTTATCTTGCAGCTGCAAGTAAAAGCCTTTAGGAGTGCCAAAGGAAAATAAAAATTTAAAAAAAAATCAGCCTAAACCACAGCAATTCCAGCTACTTTTCTAAGTCAGAGAAATCTGAGTGCAACTCCAAGCTCTCTGAAAGATGTAGTAAATTACACAGATGTCATCTTAAGAATTTGTGCATGCAGGCAAAACAGTTTATGCAAAAATACAGTCTGAAGACCAAGCTGTACATAGCAGTTCCCATAACCAAGTAACAGATGCAGATGAACGGAAACAAAAGAGTATCAAACTTTAAAAGAAAAGAATTGTGAGAAGTGGCAAAAACAGCAACAGCAGGCCAAATTGCACTGAGTAGGACATAGCACTCATTCCTAGTGAAACAGACTCACCAAGGCTGCTGATCCTGTGACAACAGTTGATTGTAACTTCTCTGGAGATTTCCATTTCATTCCCTTCCTTTTAAAGAAACTGTTCTCTGTATGCATATGCTGATGACATAATCTATTACATAACAGCATCTTCCTGCATTTCCTTCTCCTAATTTAATAATTTAGTGTTGTGATGTAGTGAAGAAGTCTCACACCCTGAGGGGTAAGAACAAATTACACAACACAGGTACAGTGCATGGTAGGAGTCTCAGCTTGGCATAAATTTTATAAGATGTTTTATAGATGTTTAGCCAAAACTTTTGATGTTTTGGAAGCGTATGCTCTCTTTCAATACCATTCTGTACATCCTAATTTTTAAGGGGACCAATGACTATTTTTGCAAAATCAAACCCTTTGACTATCTATTAGTAATCACAAATAAGGAAACAAAATTAGTTTAGAATTAAAATTGTATTAATTTACTGAGTTGTTCTGTTAATAAATATGATTCTCACGCACCTCAAGATTTTTAAAATACATTGTTTACATTGGGTTCACTGTTTTCACTCCCCATCTCAAATAAAACCCTTACCTTATTCTTCTGGTTTCCACACAAAATGTGAACCAGTTAACAGTGCCCTACTATCCCACCTATTACAAGTAATTCCTTAAACTATGCTAGTAGCTCAAAACTTACCTATAAAAATGCAAACATCTTCTTTACTTCATCTTCTGGCCTACCAGAATCACTTTCTGCACAGCCGGATGTTGGCAATTCCAGTGCTAGTATCAGTACCAGGTTTCCTGTACCAGAATTCAGTATTTTTAATACACCAACATACTCTTTCACTAAAAAGATCATGGATGGCAGGAAACAACTCTTCGAGGTGTCATGGATGAAACAGGATAAATGGCAGCCTCTAGTGGCTGTGGATGCTGGGGATTATTTTTAGAACTAACAGTAACAGAGCTTCTACCTTCTTACTTCACACTGACTTTCTCCCAGGTGCATTACTTTGATCTCAGCTTCCCTGCCCAGCAGGGAAGATCATGGCTCATTTGTGGAGGTGGAACAGAAAGTTCTGTTGGTTGTGTTGTACAGTTGCTCCCAGTTACAAGACTTGGGATATTATGCATCAAGCCTCCAAGCATTCCCTGGCATTCCTTCCCATGCAGCTCTCTGATCCCCTGGACCTTCCTCCACTTCCACAATCTTTCTGACAGCTGGTATCTTCACTTTCTCTTCAGTCTCTTCCTCCTTCCAAGACTCCTCTTTCAGGAACCCTTCATTTTGACACCAACTTTTCTTTCAAAAACACCAAGACCAAAATTTTCCCAATGTAAGTATTTCATGTGCTGAAGCACATCAGCCTCCTACTCGATGGTTCTGCCTCATATCTCTTTATTAATGTACCAGCCTTTGTTTCGCCCAGGTGTTATCAAAATTTACAAGCAGCTCATAGTGCTTGCAGCTAGAAGTAGCAGGCTTCTGCCTCAGAGTTCAAAACCCCCTCTGGGATGTGCTGTCTCAAGAAATTACACAAAATTCTTTTTATACAGAACCTCCATTTCTGCAGAGGTCTAGCTCTCCAAATGGAAGACACTTCACAGATTAATCAAACAAAAATTCTTTATTTTGACACCTCAAGGCAGTAAAATACAAGTATACAAAAAGATATATAAAAGTGGCAGTGATAATGCTACTTGATGCAATCCTACAGAAATTTAATCCATTGGAGTGGACTGCTTCATCAATAAACCTATCGGTAAAATATTGCACCATTTCATAGAGGGAGCACTCAGGAAGACAGTGTTTATACTCCAGGGAGGTACAGGTGCCCCTAAACTGGTATATTAGGCTTCAGGGTAAGGCACCAATTGGCAAGTATGATTCTTGTTCTGTTCATCACATTGTGTGTAGGATAAATGCAAGATACGTGTTAATGCTGCACCTTTGTCAGCCGGAGGAAACACAGCCTTCATTTTCTAGGCAAAATAATAAAAAGAGCACATGCCTAGTTTTCCAGCCTCCCTCCATATCCCTTTGTGCTTCCTATTCATAATTCTATCCTGAAACATGTATTTTAAAAGCCATACTTACATTACAAAAAAGCCAGGAACTATGCCAACTTAGTGCTACAAAATGGAGAAGATTGAGACTGAAATGAGCAACCTGTAGTCCACACGTAATCCAGTATCTCAGGATTTATGCTCTACCACAAAAAGAAAACAATGCCCATCTCCCACGTCACATCAAATGCGAGTAACTGCAACTGGACACAGCAAGACAAAAATGAAGAGACTGTGTAGGAGATTTCCGAAAGAAATGACAGATTATGCTTTTAAATGATCATGTCTTAAGAAAGAAAACCCACAGACCAGAATAATAATGTAAAACTCTTCCCTCTCATTTAAAAGGGAAAAAAACTGCAGTGATTAATAATCCAAGCAACACGCTTAGACTGTGAAGAGCTGCCTTGAATATTTTCGTTAACTAAAAAGACAAAAGATCCTCTTGTACAAGGCTGTAGAGTTTCGGGGCTTCAGCTGTACAGTGCAATTTATAGACTCCTGAGAAGTTGGTGGACTCAATGCCTATCGTGACACATAAGTACTACGGCAAACAAATTCCTCAAAAGGAATATGCCATGCAGTTGCTCACTCCTGGGACTAAGGGGAGTTAATCTAGAATTTCTAGATTCAAAACTATTCCTGGAGCATTTTATGCAGGCTTATTTGTCTGGGTCTCTATGTTTTGCTGATAATCTGGTATGTCTTGTAGTTCTCTTGATAACTCGACTATAGAAGGAATATAGAAAAATAGACTTTTAAGTGATTAAAATGGCAAGTGTTGAGTACTGAGAACAATAACCTTCCACTTTAGAGAGGGGGAGGATTCTCCTTCACAAGGAGCCCTTTCCTAACGTGCACAGAAGTCGACTGTCCTGTATGAAGAACCATGCAGAAAGTATTTAAAATTTTAAAAGTACAAGCATAAGATAATTAGCATCTTTTGACTTATTTTCCTTTCAGAAAGGCTTAACTTAAAAATTGTACTAGTAGTCCATTTCCATTTTCACATTCACTTTGTTTACAAATGTCCTTATGTCTCCTCCTCCTTCCAAAGGATGTTCTCACTCCTTTTCAGTTCCGATGCTGATCCTCTTTTCCCATCAATTTCTATACACACACAGCCAATCGAGATATTAGAATTTTAAACCCTGAACTGAGTCAGATTACAAGGAGAGTTGCCAGTTTATTTGAGAAAAAGACATAAAGAATTAGACTGGCATTCCTTGCTTGCACATCTGATGTCATAGCTCCTAAGAGTGAAAACAGATATCCACAGTCACAGTTCAGCTTTGGCAGTATCTCTCTTCAAACAGAGCTGGCAAGGTTATTTTCCTGGTAGATAGCCAGGAAACAGGTAAAGGTCCCGACAAAGTGTGCTACAGTATTCTGACATTTCCTTGCAGCGGTGAAATTCTGTGCCTGGGGCATAACCTTCTCGTTGCTTGATTTGCCTATTCACCTAGAAGTGAGATTAAAAAAAAATTAAAATAACTGGTAGGACTAAAAAAACAGAAGGAAGAAAAGTATCATTTCTTTCTGTACTCACAGATTATTCTGTTTAATGAATTAAGTAGTCCCCTAATTATAAGAAGGATAAAGAACTAGGGTGCAGTTCCACAGCAGCTCAAGTTGCCGTGGTCACACTGCTTTTTTCACTCCTTCTTCCTCCATTTTCTCAATCTTTAGCTTACATGAGTACTGGTGCTTTTTCAGCTGTGTTGTGTGCATGTTCAGGGAATGAATTCACCTGAAAAAAATGCTATTTCTATAGAGGAAAAGTAATTCTTGGCAAGCAATATTAACCCTTCTCGCAAGTTCACCATGCGACCGCATAAATGAAATAGAAGGAGTCAAAGAAACAGCATCTTTACTTGGGTTAAACTGCTATGGAACTGTATATAAATAAGCAAATAAGAACAAGGAAAGAATTAAAATTTTGCTACAAACAGGGCAAGAACAAGTGCTTTAATAGTACTAGATTAATCCTAGCATTTTGAAGCAATGGAAGGTTCAAAAACCAGGTAGGAGTGGGAGAGTAAATGCCATTGTGCTTTACCTTCACCAGCATGTCAGCCACGTGAGTGTGTCGGGAGTCCTCTGCAAACACCGAGGTGAGAGCCTCGATGTACCAGGACCCACGCTTGGTGTTTCGCATGGCCGTAGTGCCTGGCGAGAGAGTGTCCACCGTGAAGACTTTTGGGGAACACAGACCCATAAAACCTCCTTATGCCCAAACAATTAGGGCCCAGTACCTTTCAGACAAGCGTATCCACAGATCATATCTGAGCATGTTGGCAGACGCGGCTTCAGACTTTCTTCCTTGTTCGCATCACTTTCCTCACAGCCTGGGGAATCTGACCATCCTTTGCCATCTCTTTGATCCACTCCCCGGTCCAACTCATCTGTGGTGGCAATAAACAAGGAGAGGAAGAAGGGGAGAAGAAATTATCCTGAATTACTGGATGTAGCTTTCCTGTACTTCCTTAGTTTTGGGCTTTGGTCAGCAATGCCACAACTACTGTCAGCCTAAAGTTAACACAAAAACTTTCTGCTTTTCTCAGCTGTTTTAAACTCATCTGAAAGTTCTTCTGCACAAACTAATGCAGATAGCAACAACTGCTGCACCTGCTTAACCTAACCTGACTTGGTCTGAATGCTGATTTCTGCTCCCACTTCTTCCTGTGCAGATCATAGGATAACTGCTTCTGGTCATTCTCCACCATTCATGAAAGGATTTGATGCCTAGCCATGAAGTGGTTTTTTTCCACTCATACCTACCTCAGAAACATCCAAAAACGTCTAGTGCACTTTGCAATGCTAACTATCTATTTACTGCAGAACTCAAACAAGAGCTGTAATTTTGGTTGCTGAGGTCTACGTCCAAGACATCTAGAAAACATGGACTAAGTACCCCACCTAGTTCTAAAACCTGATTACAATACTGCTTGTTTCAATTAAAAGCATAAATTGTGCAGCAGAAAAATGCAAAATAATCTGACCCCAAACATGAGAGAGAACTCCAGTCCATGGGGGTTAGTTTAAAACATGGAGAGCATTTAATGCCCTTTCCAGGATTCATTAGTATGTATTATGCAAGTGTAGATATCCTCAGTCGGTTTTCTACATAATGCAGAGTTTCAATTATAATCTCAACTAATTGCTTAGTGGTGGTAACTTTGATAGTCCAGCTGTGTTGCAAGAAAATTAAAATTACATTTCACTGATTTTTCATATAATTTTGCCTTTTTGTTTTCTTTTGTTCCAAGATGAAAATCTATTCTTCTCCTTACTTCCTAACAGCACAATCAGGGTCTAGTGTTAGGAGGCTTAAGTGTCCACTTCAGAGGCCTTCCTCTTAAGATGTTTCTCAATTTTTGCTGCTAGCCCATGCCATAATAATACATTTGGATTTTTAACCCTTCAACAGGCAGTGGCACAGATGGCATCTCACAATTATGCTCAGAAAGTGGTCAGTTCATAAGTCAGCAACATGGTTCTTTTCCTCTAAAAAGAAAACAGCAATGGGAGGGGTGTGATTGTCTGAAACAGCCTGGAATTAAAGTCTCCATAGCGCAAAATTTCATGATGGCTTCCATTAAGTTCCTTTCTCACATCTTTAAGGTAGCAGTGCAATTTTTTTTGATTTTTAACCACACTTTTTTCATGTCTTTTATCACACTTTTCCAAATCCTTCACGTTCTCTATCTTTTTAAAAATTTAGTGTACTGTACTGTGCATTTTATTTCAGAAAAGACTCGGGTAATTTTACTATCAAGCTCTATCAATCACACTGTCATCACCCCATTGTGTATAAAGTCAAAACCTTTTTGATTAAAGCTTCAGAATTTCACACCTTCCTCATGCATTTGTCTTCAAACACCACTCCAATCAACTTAACTAAAATGTGTAAAGCACTAACCCTTTGCATACTTAACCTCTAATTTATGGAACCACTGCCAGACATTCATCTAGCCTGTTTAAACTGCATTGAAGCTCCCAGATAGCTGTTCTGCCAATTGATTTAGATAACTGCTAACTACCCAGTTGTCCTTACTTAGCATAATTTTTGACTCTTTTGAATCTACTGCATTAAACACAGATATTAAGCAACTTCAAAGGTTTTTTTTATGCCACACTGAAACTTTTCCCATTGTTTTCTGTTGCCACTGGTTTTTGATCCATGACTGTAGGTGGACTGCTTCACTTCTTTAGTAGACTCCCGCCAAAAGCTCTTTGGGAATTAAGACCGTACCAACATTTCTTTATCTACACTTTAAAAATGTGTCACTGATAGAAGATAGAGCAGGCCTACAATGTAAGGTTAGGTAAGAAGAATAACTTATGCATTTCTCATCTTGTTTCAACTGGTTTCAGCTAACTTGCATGGCACAGATAGACCGACTACCATTTCAAAGTTGACAATACTATTTATACAGACTTTTGAATGCTGTCTAAAGGATACACATTTTTGTTGACAGTTCAATTACTTTGTAACTGGCTTTCCCCTCCAACTGTTAATCAAGGTTTAAAAGAGGTTAGACGAGGCAGGGTTTTGCCTTGTTTGCTGTTTTTTTATTAAATTGAGTTTTTCCTTCCAGTTTTTCAAGTATTTTAATCCTTTGTCTACTGCAATATCCTTGTTCTGAAGCACCGTGCATAGCAAGCTTTACCACTCTTCCTTAACTGCAACTTTTTTGGGAATACAAAGGCTAAGCTTGATTTGTTAAGTTTTAACAGACTCACTATGGTAACATTACAGTCAAATAAACCTAATCACCTAATGAGGTCAGCTGAAAATTCTGGCTTATTACACTTATTTCCACACTGAATCTGTGCATTCACATTTGTTCAAGAATATCTAAATGTTCATTCACATAAGAAAAGCAATCAGATTCAATTCACATTGTAAATATGCATGTTACAGTATTCCCAAGTGCTTAAAAGGATCAAATATTTCTGATCACCGAAATAATTCATGTAGGCGTTGGGCTTTTTCCTGCATTGGGATTAAACAAGAGTAGAGACTAGAGGACGAACTATAAAGCTTGCTAAAAATGAGAAAGAAGGGAGACAACTGCGAGGAACAAGCGAAAAGCAGAGGGGAAAGCATACACACTAGAAAAACTCCTCTATCACAAGGGAAATAAAGAAACTATAAGACAGAGCTTCACTTCGATTTCACAGAGTCCAAACACTTGAGGGTAAAATTTGGTCATTAGCAGATCTGAAAGGTAGTTAGTTACAGATGTGCTTGTTTGTTACAAAAGGAAGGAAAAGGAATAGCAGAATTAAAGAAAAAGGTACACAAAGCACAGAAAAAGAACAAGTCTATAAGAATTACAAAAAGAGTTCTGTACAACAGCATGTAAGAATTCAACAGCAGTATGTGGAAAAGGGTGCAAGTAAAGGTCATTTTGAGGCTGGAAACAGGCTAAGGTAAAGGAAAAAGACAAAAACCCCAAAATAATTAGGACAGCCACACGAGACACAACACACTGAGGATCAAGAGAAAGATAGGACCTCAGCAAGACTCCAGTGCTACTGTACTGCTCCATGCTGTGCTGCAATTTGTGCATCATGTGCCCCACTCCCCCTACTGCAGGCACAGCACAAGGAAGCCTCAAGGTATGAGTGGGATATGACAGAGCTTTATGAGGCTAAAGGTGCTCTGGGGTCTGCAAGCCAATGCACACACCTCATGCAGAGCTAAAGACACTTACAGAGCAACAGATGCAGTGGCAGCAGCAGGGCAGAGGGAGGTGAATATGGGTCCCACTTACACCTGAGAGAAGCAAAGAGGAGAGTTGACAGCAAGTTGAATTGTGAGGGTGTGCATGTGTGCAAAATGAGCCTTAATGGCGTGCCAAGTACATGGCTTTTAGTGTTCGGGCACTCACCTCCCCGGCAGGCCTGAATAAAGAACATTTTGGGCTTATTCTGGAGATTTGGGCAGTTTGCATTATCGAAGAGCTGGAAAGCCTCCTGCAACTGAGAGAAGAAAGGGAAGAAATTTCTTCACTGTAGCCTTCTGTAAGCCAAACCCAGTCTCACCTTGCTTCTCTGTATTTTGGTTATTATCTCACCAGTCTTGGTATTTTCTCCTTTATCTGCAAACTCAATGTGTGACAAACACATCCCTTCTCCACCCTCTCCCCAAGTTCCCACTTGCTTGGGTTCATGCAAGGATTAATAAATACTCTACCTAGTATTTATACAGAGAGATAATTTCTCCTACTTGCCATTTTTCATCTTCCAGACCTCTCACACACAGCCCCCCAACCCTTTTCTTCCCCCCAGCCCTTATTTTTTTTGATTTTAAAAAGCGTGAATTCTCAGTCTTGCATCACTTCTTTTTTTTTTTAACTTTTGTCCCACTCCCTCTTTCGATTATTACTTTCCTAGAGATAACCTACAACAACAGATCAGGACTGAGGAATATACCTCTAGTAGTTTACCATCACTGCCATAAACCCCACCCTCCACACCATGGGAAAGCAGAGCTATAATACAGGAATCCACATCTCGATGATCTCGCAGCTTGGAGAATATCTCCAATGCATTCTGCATCTCCTAGAATAGGGGGAAAAAAAAAAAAAAATTTCAATGCTTTCCAAACTTCCACAGGGAAAGTGAATCAATATTCTGAGAAAAACACAAATGGCCCTCCTGTTACAAAGAAAACCCCTACACACATCAAGTTTACAGGAAAAAGATGTGTTCTATAAAAAAAAAAAAAGGCAAAACATTCTTGTTCTTTTATGCAATATTCAGTCCTAAGTATAACACTGTGAAGCAGGAATCACTTTGGCAAAGAGGGGAAACCAAGTGATATCTTGCAGTGGTTTTACACTGACACTGGAGTGCGGCTGGGATATTGGAGCAACTTAACAGATACATACTCTGGGACTTCAGGCATTCAGACACCACTGGTCAATTAAAATTTAAACTGGAAAACTTTAGGAACTCTGACAACATGGCAGGTGCAAAAATCTTGTATCAATGTTGCAAAAGCCCTGTTCTTGAACAAAACACTCTCTAACAGGTCCCGTATCACTTGGATTCACAGGAATTTAAAAAGAATGAGAACAAATGATGCTGGAGAAGGCAGCAATTGCACTCCTAGAGAGAGTGGCTTGATTAAGTTAGTCATGGAACACTACCAATTTTCCTAAGTGAAGCACAGACACTGTTTTTAGCAAAGACTGAAAAAGTGGAACTGAACTGCACAGATAGTGGAAGACTGATAAACAGGATGGCAATTGACTTCATCATAGGATGTTTTCATGTTTTCAGGACATGAAAACATCATACTTGCAAAGACTACATCAAATATTTGCAAAGTTTAACTTTTAGGAGAGTAGAACACTGGAAAAGTCTATCTAGAGTAAACTGGAGACTTTATTCATGTGTACTTTTAACACACATGCGAGGTGTGCTCTCAAAATTCTTGACCCTTGCACTAGAGTAGAACCTCTTACAGTCCTTTGTGATACTATTTTCCATTGGAAGAGCTTGGCCTTACCAGCTTTCTCATGCTGATCAATATAAGAGCAGACATTATCCCGTTTAGCCTTATTGTCTATTCCTAAGTGATAATTCACATGTTCAAAGCTTAGCCACATACCAAAGCGAACCTCTTAAGACAATTATGAAACAAACTCTCATCCACACCAGTGGTGAAGTAGTGGGATCACCCCCTTACCTGTGCAGTTTGATCACGAAAAACAGTGACGCGATACCCGAGATGCCTGAAAAGCATCTCCAGGGAAGCACAGTCCACATCTCCCCCTTTGCGATATTCCAGGTCCTTCTCGCTGCTGAAACGGACATTGCTGAGGATAAGTGCTAAGCCTCGGGGCTCTGATGTCAGCTTGTATGCCTGAAAGGAAGATTAAAAACGGGTAAATTTAGACTACACAAGGAAATAATGGGGTGTTAGAATAGAACAGCAATCATTCCACACCAACTTGATATGCCTGTGCTTTCCAGCCTCCACAACTGACAATCCCACAACAGTATTATTAATAAGTTAGCCTAGCTTGCCTTATTCCTCATTTTAAAAGAAACACAGCTTATCCATTTCAAACTGTGAATTAGGTATTGCTAACTTTTTTCCCTTTCCCACCCTCACCCCAGCAGGGCCCCATATATTTGTGTCACCCCCATCAAAAGACAACACTATGTAAAATTTAGCTAACATTTCTTAATTGCTGTTGGGAGCAGATAGAGACGTAAAATAGCAGTGAGTGTAATTGTAACAGCAAGGGACTGTCAGTCATTGATCTTTAAAATTATGCAACTAGTAAAAGAGGTTAACAGGAAAAGAACTAATTTAAGAGGGGTGTCTTCAAATTAAGTTCCCTCTCTGTCCCTACCACTCTAACAACAACAAATCAATAGTAATTCACTTACTAACACTCTCGTAAATTGGAAGTAAAACTTAATACCAAAGGAGAATATCAAATACGGTGTATCCAGGCACAGATGTAAAGGGAGCCTAGTCAAGCCCACAATTGCACTGCCTATTAACCAGGTCCCCCCACAGACAGTTCCAAAAAACCCCACAACAACAACAAAAAACCCAAAACACCCAAATCTAACTCAAACAAAAACCAACACACAAAAACTCTGTTTTTCTATACACAGAGCCTCTGACATTGTGTAACCCTAATGAAGTGCTTACTCCACAACACAAAGTAATTTTTCCTTAAGCCCACCCCACCACAATCCATGCTTTACAAACAGAATAAACAAAAAGTAATTAGATTACACACACAACTTCAAATACTGCAGCAGAAGACTAAAAATTCAGATTGTTCTACCCAGCACAGAATCCTGATCTGGTTCTTAAGCCTAAGGACTCTTTTGGGTAGAGCTGGCAATTAAAACAGCCAACTTACTAGCTTAAAACACCGCTCTACTATCTTACAGTCATTTACAGCGTTTGTCATCTTACAGAAGATGAGGACACACACAAATAAACTTGAGGCAATAATACTGACAGCTCATAGAGAGCATTAGAACAGAAGTCATTTCACCAAGCTCTTCATGATCAAAAAAACAAGAGGCAGAGATTTGTATAGAATTACAGAACTTCTCAGGATTTCTTGACACTTGTAAATGAGAACCACATCAAACGGGACACGACTGGTAACACCTTTCAGCTACACAAATAGCACAACCCTGATCTGCATCCCAATGAAGACTTTCAACTCCATTTTAAGTGGCACATGTTCAGCTGATAGTCTTAAGATGTGAGAGATGTGAGATGTTTGGATCTTTCTCTGCCAACAACTTACCAAGTGCTGATGATCGTGATAAAATTCAGGAGTGCAATACTTCACTGGAGGAATTGAGGGACCATCTCCATTATCCAAGGAATGTTCCATTGGTTCTGTGCAAAACCAAATATATCAATAAAAATAAAAAATTTCAGACACAAAGCCTCTGTATTAAGGTAGTAACTTGCAAATTCTGAACTATATTCTCTTCTACATATTTTATACCCCTAAAAATTTTGTTTGATCAGGGACTACTGACACAAAATGAAACACAGAGAAAAAAAGTACTGTAACGGTACACTTATTTTTTTTATTTTAACTGACAGCTTTTATTTTTGCTTGTATGTGGGTTAGCCGTATCTAAGGCCTAGCCTACAGAGTATGAAAACAGAATTCTCATCTAATATTAGATCCTTGTGCTTTCTGCTGTTTTGCACAGCATGTTCTTACTCTCAGAGTTTGGCTGACAAAATGTTGCTAGAAAATTTCAAACAGAATAGTTCTTTCCTTTCATAAAAGGCCTCCCATGCTGAACACATGCATAAGTGATCAAAAGAGCCAACTCTAACTTTCATAAAGTGCAAAGCCCTTTTCTTTTTTTATCTGCCTCTGAACACTTTCCTCTGGATAACAGCAGATGAGGGGAATGATAATCAACTATTTGCCATTTGCAGACAAACACTCACTCCTCTGTACCGAAGAAACTGAGCTAATGACATTCACGATCTCTTCTGAAATCCTCTTTCAGCCTTTTGAGGCATGGCTCTCCTGGTTGGAGGAACATATGCTCTAAAAAAATCAAAACAACCCAACCTAAAACCCTTGCACATAAATAAAAAAATTTCCAAAACTAAGGCACTTGTTCATTAACACCAGAGAGAGCTCCTAGTAACCAGCATACAGGTAAACCTGCGGTTAGGGAAAAAGTACTCCAGGCATTACCAGAGGCAACATAAAGCATAGCAAGGAGATTCATTCTAACAATTGTTTATTAGACCAGTCCCTTGATCTAAGTCACAAATGCATGTTAATGTAAAGCTGATTTGCTGCACTTAACAGAAGCTACAGAAAACGAAGTTGGACACAGGTTTAAGAAGGAAGTCTAAGTTAAGGAATACTGCCTAAAGTCAGTATCTTATCAGAGCACTAGCTCAATGAAATTCTATCACAAATCTTAAAGAAAATCTTTGCAAAATCTAGAATTTTACTGACATGTACTGTTTTAAGCAACAAAGAGTCACATAAGAATAAATGAAGCTGATAAGAAACTGTTTTGGTTGTCACTTCCCATACGCTATAAATCACCCTCTTTGATCATGATACAGTCAGTTTGCTGTCAAGTTTGTGTATCTGGGATGAGCAAAGTGGTGGCAAGCTTATTTCTAGAACTGAATTAACAGAGTATTAAGAAATTGGCAGGAGCCAATCAGGTAGCAAATCATGTGCAACTCACCAATCCAACGGGGTCTCTTCGAATTACAGGACTCACTGGCAGGGTATGGAAGATCTGACTCATGACAGTGTTCAAGCTACAAGACATCAATAAATCCATGAAAAACAGTAGCACAAAATAGCCATTTTTTTCTCTATAGTACTAAGCTGAAGGTATCATGGAAGAAAAGATACATGCATTTATATACACATAAAAATGATTAAAATATAATATTTTGGTTCACATCCAAAAGAAACATCATGACAAGACAGCAGCAGCACTTTCTCTCAATGCAAAACTTCTTCCCTTCTTTGCTTGTCTCTACTTCTATCCAAATCCTCAGTTTAGAATCTTTACAGTGGAGTAATCCTACCCTCCCTGCCTTTAACAAAAACTTGATTTGTCTGGTGATTCCTATATTTTTGTTTGCTGTCAAGATCTCATTGTTTGTATAGTAAAGCAAAACTGTAAACAAAAAATTTAAAAGGCTAATCTAATAAATTTTACATTTTAACAAGGAAGCATCTGTTCAAAAGTATTTGCTCTCCCCTCCTTTGTATAAAATATGTTTACTGAGAGTTTCCATCCTTGCCAATTCACTAAGAACATGGAATCTTTACAAAATTCTTCCTTTAGTACAACACTAACAACTACACATAGTGAAAAGGTGAAAAAAAAAACCCAAAAAAAAAGGAAATAAAAGTATTTGTTTCCTTAGGAGTCTACTCAGACAACCACTGAATATTAAACCAAAAAGGTTCAGAGAAAAAAATACTTCTCTTTCAATTTTTAGATTATTGATTACATCCATTAAGAACCTGTTGGATGCTAGAACATTGCAGGAACCTTGTACAGTTGAACAAAAAGAAGTGCAAAGTCCTGTGCCTGGGGAGGATCACTCCCAGGCACCAACATATCCCAGGGGCCATGCAGCTGGGAAGCAGCTTGGCAGACAAGGACTTAGTGGTGCCAAGCCAAACAGGAGCCAGCAATGTACCCTTGGCACAAAGGCAAATGGTACCCTGGGCTGCATTAGGAGGAATGATGCCAGCAGAAGAGACGAAGGGAGGTGATCCCTCATCCCTCAAGGGGAACTTATTAATGTGCATGAATACCTGAAAGGAGGGTGCAAAGAGGACAGAGCCAGGCTCTTTTCAAGTGGTGTCCAGTGACAGACCCAGAGGCCACAGGCACAAACCGAAACACAGGAACACCGGGAAACACTTTGTTATTGTGAGGATGCCTGAGCACTGGAGGAGGTTGCCCAGAGAGGCTGCAGTCTCCATCCTTGCAGATATTCAGCAACTGCCTGGACGTGACCCTGGAAGCCTACTGAAGGTAATACTTGAGCAGAGAAGCTGGAAGAGATGACTTCCAGTAGCCAACCCCTTCTACCACCTTGTGATTCTTTATGAAAATTCTCTTCTTCCCAAACTTCTTCCTCTCTGCTTTTACTAAGGCTATTACAAGTTTCAACTTGCAACAGAATCCCATCCTATCCTTTGTAAACAATTGGGTTTTTCCCATTTGCTAAAGATCCTTTTGTGCCCAAACCCAATCTGAAATGCAAGCCATCCATCTTATTTTTTTAACACTGCTGTACCCTTGCAATCCCATAGCTTGGGTTGGACATTGTCTTCAGGATCATTGCCTCCAGATGCTGCTGCTGGGTTTCTCGCAGAGCTTCACAGAAGGCTGAGAAGGCATTAGGGCCTCTCTTGGGCAGCAAATTGAGGAATTCCACATTTCGGTCGAAGCTCCCAGACTTGGCCTGAACCCAGAGGAAAAAAAAAAAAATCCATATTCAAGTAACACCTGACATAATTAACTTTCAGTGAATCATCAGAACAACTATTTTTTTTTTATTTCAGAAAAACATTCCACCACTATGCTTAGCTGTGCTAGATCCATTATTATACTCTTCCTAGTTGATTTCATTCACACTCTTCTGTTCCTATTTGCTTGAAGGTGGGAGTATATGACAACACAACAAGCCGACAATTCATACATGACCACACACAGTTATACACTGTATTCTCTCTAAAATTTTACTTCCAGTTTACTTCCAGTTGGAATAGTATCTACTACTCCTCACTGAATATACAAAGGTGAAAACATGTTTCCACTACTACCCAATAGTATATGGTCTCATGCAGATGGTCAAATCCTCCAGAAAACATTAAGTAAAATACTTATTATATACAGTCAATTCCAGAATGGTATTTCCTAAGTACAGACGAATACTTAGACCAATGAAGCAACATATACTAGTATATGTGGAAAAGTAACCACCAAAAAATGAAATTCATGTGTTTGCAAAACACTGTCAAGAAGTTCTAACTGTTAGAATATTAACGGGTATCTGCCAACATAATGTATAATTCACACAATGATACCCTTCCCTGTGAAATCTAAACCACACCAAGAATCACATACCAAAATACTGGGTATCAGAAATAAATTTTATTTATTGAAATTCATCCTATATTTTTTTAACTATGGCTTAGATCCAAAATCTCTCCTTTTGGTGGACAATTGGGAATAGCTGATGAGTTACACAGAATTAAGCCCTAACAATACAGCAATCACAGGAAAATCAGGAAAAAAAAAGCAGCCTTGAGGTACATGTGTAAATCTGCTACAGAAGATATCACATCATCTGGTTTCATTCATAAGAATTATCAAGCTCGGTGTCAAAAGTAGCTTGGTTTTTGCCCCAACACATTGTTTGGGAGGAAATTGCAAAATCTTGTTGATCCAATGTTTATGAACCTATTTAAAATTTCAGACCTATATTCATTCACAACTGACTAAGAGCATTTATTTTTTTATCAGCAGTGTTCTTTGATTTCAGTGTTCTGTTCTTTCCCTTATTTATCAAACTTCTTTCTACAAATTGGTCTTGATTTCCTACAGTAAGCAAGTCACTTTCTTTCATAAATGGCCTCTTTCCCTTAACAGTGTAAGTACCTTTTCCTATTCCCACAGGATCCTAAATTTTCAGAGTACTGTTGACTAGAAGTACATACAATAACGTCTTACTTGTGTCCTTCCAGAAGTATGAAGGTACCTTTCTCCTGGTAACACTGCTCCATTAGTCCATCGAAAATAACCAGCTCCATATATTTGTATCTTGCTGTAAGCTCACTGAGTTTTATTGTAACTAATAAAGTAAATTGAGACTTGATTTCTAATGTAGGTAATGAATTTTTCTTCCTTTCTAGTAGACCTGCAGCTGTTTTGAGACAAGCTAAAGGTCATTCATCTTTTTCAGAGTCTATGACTCTAAGCCATAAATGATAGTTAAGAACACAAGCTGACCTCAAGAACCAGAACCTAAGTTTTAGTGAAAAGTTAAGAAATTTCCATAATGTTCATATTCTGCACTTTGTATATACAGCAGTCAGCTTTTGGCAGACTACTTCTTTATTGCTTCCTTAAACATTCAAAGTGCTGTACCTCCTGATATGACTCCCTCTTCAACACCACATTTAGGTTACGCTAAATAATGTTCAGCAAACATTCAGAAATAAAACTTTCATAAGACACACTTCTTTCATTTTATTTTCCAATACATCGTTAATTTATTTCTTTCCTCTCACAGATGGGTTTGATAATCTGCATAACAGAAACTGGTTGTAAATAAATTCTGAATTCCTGTCAAAATTCCATATTAGTCTTAATGAGCCTCAATATACCTGCAGAATCCATGGAAAAATCATATATAATTGACAAACATCCTAATCAAATTTATATCACTTGTCAAAACCAGTGATCCCTTCATTACTGTCTAGTGATCAACAGAGTATTTAAATCTCTATACAATCTCAGTCTTTGATTACAGTACAGAGTATTCAACTTGTTTAAAAAGCAAGAAAGCTCTTGCTACCACATCTGCAATTTTAGAAGTCCATCCCAGAGCTCTGGAAGAACACCTGATGTTCCGACAAGAAGGCATTTATGCAAGTAGATTTTGGAGCTTGCCTTAAAAGCAGCTGTTTGCACTGTCCCACTTTATTTCCACCATAATTTTTCCCCTGTGTTTGAAACCTCCCTTTTCTGGGTTTTCACCTAGATAATTAGATAACATCATTTTCGCTACAAAGTAAACACAATTTTTTTCTTTACTCTTTATTGAAAGTGTATGCAGTGGAAAAAAAACTCACATGGTTTAGAATCTTTCTGAATGACCCAATTTAAATTCAATCCTGTCAGATCCTACTATCTCCCCACATTTCAGACATCAAAGGAAGTGGCTTCTATTTATTGATTCTTCTCCAATGTTCTACACGTATAAACTCCTTACTTACTTTTCATATTCCTTGTGAGCTCCTCATCCAGTTCAACCACCTTTGTCTTCGGTGGCTCTTCCTGCAACACACTCCCCCTCCCATATTTTTCTTACTTGTGGTAAAGTTTCAGTACTGGTTTGACACCTCACACTTGAAAAAAAGTCATGCTTCATCTTCCTGACCTCCTCAATTTATTTCACTTTCCTTAAATTACAGAAGTTTATTTAAGTACTCTATTTCCAGAACCATTTTCTTCTTTTGTTTAGCTTAAATCAAGCCAATAGGACCAGTGTAACTGTTATGCTTTTAAGAAAAGACGATTTAGAAGGTATCTATTTATTCAGACCTTGATTTCCTGACTTATTGGGGGAGCAGGAGGATATATATAGAACCAGTCAGTTATCATATCCAGGAAAATCTATTCTCTTTCATCAGACAGTGGCATTTGGCTCTTCCTGTTTCCATTAAGGTACCTGATGATCAGCATCACAATACATTTTCAGTAACAGGCTACTTAACAGCACTTCTAAGACCTGTGCTCACATTTGCCAGAGACAGGAAGAATATTAAAAATTCACAGACCTACTACAGGAAAATGAAAGGTAAGACAAAGTGTTTTCCACTTGAGTGATTTTTTAAAATGCACTTTGTTTTTTCTCCATAGCACCATTACGACCAGGACTATCCAGTAAGCATTCCCTTCATTTCTATCCTTCTAGTATAATGCGTATTTTGCAGTTTCAGCTGTGAATGCTTTCCTTCTACCTCTGCCATATTTCTATTTTTGTTGCAATTTCCAGATCAATACCCTGCAACAGTAGTTCAAATCACTCTGTTTTCTTGCTTAGGCTGCTACTGCTATTTATACACATTTAAGCTTTTAGTTATGTGTGTTTATTGTATTAGGCATAATTTTTTCAATAAGCTATTACTCTTTACCTGACTTATCCATCATAATACCTTTCTCCCTACTGATAATCCATTACTAAGTATTGTTGCATTCCCTTTTACTCAATTACATCTGGAGGGGAAGGTTCCTTTAGGCTCCTCCCCTTCTTTCACAGCTTCATACTTTTTAACTACAAGAGCACCTTGCCAAAAAGAGTATTTTCCCTGGCATTACCTCAAGTTTGAGAGGATTTTTTTTCCCCTTTTCTTCCCTGCTCCCCCTTAAGTGATAAACTGCAGGCCATCAAAAGAACACCCCTACTCACCATCCACACTTCAGCAATGCTGTTGCTTAAGCCCTGTGGGCTGCTAAGCACCAGACGCTCAGTTATTTCCTCCCCAAGAGGAATGGTGGGGAGAATCCAAAGAATGAAACAGAGAAAAGTTGAGATAGAGATGGTTTAATCGGTAAAGTAAAAACCACACACACAAAGCAAAACAAAGAATTCATCCACTACTTCCTGTTGGCAGGCAGCTGTTCAGCTGTTCCAAGGATGGCGAGGCTCCATCACTGCCAACGGTGACTCAGAATCACAGAATATTCTGAGTGGGAAGGGACCCACAAGGATCACTGAGTCCTACTCTTAAGTGAATGGCCCATACAGGGATCAAACCCAAGACCTTGGCATCATTAGCACCCATGCTCTGTCACTCAAGAGTCTGCCCCTTCCTTCTTCTTCCCCTAGCTTTACATGCTGAGGATGACACCAAACAGAGTGGGATATCCCTTGCATCAGTTGAGGTCATCTGTCTCAGATGTGTCCCCTCCCAACTTCTTGTGCACCTCCAGCATTGCTGGTGGAGTGGGGTGAGAAGAAAAGGCCTTGGCTCTGGGTCAGCACTGCTCAGCAATAACTAAAACACCTCTACATTAACAACACTGTTTCCAGCACAAATCCAAAACAGCCCCATACCAGCTACCATGAAGAAATTAACTACTCCAGCCTAAACCAGTACAAGAAGCCCTTGATTCAGTCTCTTGCTTCACTGTTTCACTGTATCTTTGTCCTCTTCCACTAGCGATTGGAGCTATTTCAGGTGAGACTGCCTGGAGCTCCCACAATTCAGCACTGATATCCTTGACAGGCCCCATGAGGCATCTAATAATATCTTTGACACTGAGTCAAAGTATGCAAAGTGATTCACATTATCTTCGACAATGACTCAAAATTAATCAGGAAGTTATTTCTTCCCTGCTATCAAAACCTTATCAGTCTCAGGTTTACACTTTCTACATTCATGCCCAGGAAATAGTTCATAATCCTATTTTTCAGCATCTGCTCTTATTATGGGACTATGAACTTTGCTAGGGGACTAAACTCCCTGAGTTGCTTACTTGAGCCCTGAGATGCACTTGACATGCTGCTTCAACCACTTCCTTTCCAGCCTGCTTTCTCTGAAGACCTGCGTGTCCATCCTGCAGTGTTCTGCGCATTACCATCCCTCTGGGAGAAATCCCAAGCTATTTCCAATGACTCCTCTCCATAGTACCCACTGCACAGGGAAAGTGACACAAGTCTACAAACAAACAGCATTTGTTATTTGACAGTGAGCCTTGAACCCTGCGAGGCGCTTCGTGCAATTTACAAAACCATATATGATGCACAAATTCTTTATGTGGAAGGTGCCACAACAAACTGGTATGTAACATATTCATTTACTTATTTTCACGGCATTCTTTCGGAAATACATATTATTCCCGCTTGTACGTGTGGAAAAGAAAAGATAAGCACAAAATTACAACAAAGGACTGGAGGGTACCACCTGATCCACAAAGCGCAGCCTGCTACAACTGCACACTACAATACAGGGAATCTAACAGGAAATGCACTTTTTCTTTCTCCAAAAGCACCTTACAGTTCTGCACGCTGCAACCAAACCCCTGCAGGTCCTCTGAGCGCAATCACACCGAAATGTGCAGGTAACAGGTGAGTTTTTTTCCACGCTGCCCCTGCAAGGAACGACACCGAGCTCAGCCAGAAATAAAGCTCACGGCGCAGGCGACAACCCGCGTACCTGTATCATTTCCACCATCTCCGTGGTGATGATGTCTTTCTCTACCATGTGCTCCACCAGCACGTTCAACACCAGCTGCTTGGCCAGCATCACCCGGTTCTTCCTGAGCGCTTCCTGGTGGCACCGCTGCATGCCGCACGCCGCCAGCATCCTGAGTGGAGCCGGGACGCCGGGGGGCGAGCGCCGCGGCCAAGAGCCACCCGTGCCCCGTCCCGACTCGTGGCTCGGGGGGAACCGGCGCGACCCCGCGGGCCGCGGCCGCCGCCTGACGACGGGCGGAAAGAGCGCCGTCCCGCCTTTTCCCGGCGGCCCCCGCGATTCAAACCGCCGTCACGTGACCGCCGCTGGGGCGCGAGCGCTTTCCCGCCTCTTCCTGCTCGGGTTGGGGCGCGGCCCCTCAGGGGTGCGGCGGGGCGGAGCCGAGGCGGGGGTCAGGCTTGGAGGGAGGATTGGCGGGGGTGCCGCAATCAGAAATTATAACGTGCTGTAATTAAGAGGGAGGGAGAAAGGAGAGCACACGGGATGTGCAGAGAAATACGAAGGGAAATACGAAGGGAAAATCAAGTGAGCATCCTAGCAAAAGCAAATTCACAGCTCTCATTACAGAATCAACTGGAAAAATCAATTGGAAAAGACCTCTGAGATCACCAAGTCCAACCTTTGACCGAACACCACCATGTCACTTAGACCATAGCACTGAGTGCCAAGTCCAGTCTTTCCTTAAACACCTCTAGGGACAGTGACTCCACCGCCTCCCTGGGCAGCCCATTCCAGTGCCCGGCAACCCTCCTGAGAAGAAATTCCTCCTGATGTCCAGCCTGAACCGTTCCTGGCACAGCTTGAGGCCAATTCCTCTGGTCCTGTCGCTTGTTGCCTGGCAGAAGAGACCAAACCCCACCTGGCTATGCTCTCCTTTCAGGGAGTTGTAGAGAGCAATAAAGTCTCCCCTGAGCCTTCTCCAGGCTAAACAACCCCAGTTCCCTCAGCTGCTACTCATAGGACTTACAAAAAAGTCACATAAAGCTTCAGATGGCTGCTCCCTGGTGCACAGGAATTCTACGTGCTAAAGCTTAACACAAGTCCAAAGGCTTGACAACCTTTACAAATGTTGAAGACAAAATTGTACTGATCATAACTAGTGACATTTTTGATCTTTGTTTTGGCTAGTTTTTAGTCTGTGCTGGCCACCTGAATTTCTTCCTGACTCCTGGCAATTTGGTGCACTCAGACAGGTCCTGAGTTGCCCAGTTTAAGACTCAATGTTTCTATGCCTGTGTCACGTACCTGTGACACCTTTTGGTGAGGTTTTTTTCTTTTCTGTTAGCAGATACAGGAGGGAAATGCAATTAGTGATTGCCATTAAAGAAATCATATTGACTTTATCAGCACGTTTGTCTCTCCTAATACTTCTGTGATAGAGGTATCATAATGGCTCCATCAATAATTATAATAAAGTGATTCAGCTGTAGAGTCAGAAATGGAACTCCTCTCTTGTTTCCAAGCCAAGATTATCAAATAAGCAGAATGCAAGCAAAAGCATGGCTTTGTGGAGTGCTTCTTTTGGGAGGAAAAATTAATGATGCCACCAGGAATTTTTAATGCAGTCCTGTTTATTTATAAACAACATAAAAGGTTTTTTTTCTTTGAACTATAAAGAATCAAACAATAAGAAATAATTTGTCTCTAGCCTATGTTTTCATGGTTCCTCATATGAATTAAAGATGCAGTCATATGAGCAAGGCTGTGATGATTGCTGCTCTCCTTCACAGGAGATTCGGACCACTATTTTTATTTTTTAATTTGGACATTCACCAGATGCAAATGCATCTCTTTGCATACTGCAGACCACTGACACTGCAGAGCCGATCAGTTTAGCTCACCCATTTAAAACGGCACAGCATCACTGATCAGTGGGAGCTAGAACCTGCCTACAGCCTAGAACCATCATGATGAGGGCCGCATGTGCCTTGGGACTGTTGTCCTCAGATGCTCTCCGCTGCAGCTGTGGCCTCGGCAGACAGACCGGACCTTTCCAGAGCCCCCAGAGAACTGGAGGAGTTTTGGCCTTTCTGTGCATGATGACAATAAAGTGTCTCAGGCCATCTGTTAGAGTACATCTGTAGTACAGCAGACACACACCCTGCTGTAGAGCCATGAAGACTAGTGGTCCATGCAGAGGATGCTTACATGTGTATCTATCCCATCGCTGGCCTCTCTTGCAGGGGGAAAGCTTACCTCCCTCTTGTCCACCACTGGCTGTGTGGGATGAGAACTTTGTGAACAACAGAAATCATTTGTGCATACTATCAGCTTTTCAACCCTGAGTGACAGGTATCAGGTGGTACCAGCTTCCAGATGCAGTCAGCCACTCTCCCCCCAGTCACACTCCCGTGTAGCACAGTTGAGGACGTGGAATAGGTGTGGCAGAGGGACAGTGACAAACGGCTTAGACCATAAATTTGCGTTGCTGCAAAACTCGGGGAGCACAGGCTTGTTCTCTCTGTAAGGATTTCGGGGTGGCTGATGACCACACAGCACTCAGCCGTTTGCAATGCACAGGCAGATCCTGCTTAGTGTTGTTTCTATTACTCCCCTTTCCCAGGCAGATTCTTCTGGCTGCATCCTACAGTCCTTCTTCAGAGGTCTTTTGGCAACCTCGTCTCTTCTTATGATTTACTTCTCATCTCACATAAAGGTGTATCTCCAGTTTGAGAATGTTGCCAGGCATAACACAACTTTCCTCACAGTGGTTTTATCTATCTGCCAAGACAAAGCAGTGTGGTATTGCATTGATTTATATTTTGTGCAAAAAGATTCTAGTAACATCAGAAGCTGTGTCTGTAGTTCAGTTCTGGTTCAAAGAATGGTGAGATAAACGTTTAGGTAAAACAATATCAGCTGTTTTACCATCCTTTTACGAGCATCCTGTATTGGGGTGAGGGTTTGGTTCTGTATTCATGGAAGGTGAAATCAATCCTAATGCAGAGGGCTGGTGAGCATCTTCAAAGACCTCGTCACTGATGGCAGTCTCGTAAGCAGGTGGTGGAGTGAGCGGCTCCAGTGGTTCAAACCTGTCTTCAATATCTTTCTCCTCATGGATGTCTGAGACAAACCGCTGCAGTCTTGGGGGCAGCACCAGCTGCAGCTGCATCCTGGAGCCCCTGTCTGTCTCAGAGGTGTGCACTGTGTCTGGTGGCACTGGTCCCCAGAGAGCCTCCACCGTCATCTCGTGTTGGGCAGAGGATTCAATAACAACGTTGTACGGGGGAGGCTCGCTCAGCGGCGAGGGCACGGAGCCTGGGTTGGATGTAATTGTCCATATTGCTGGAGCTGACATGGTCATCACCTCCTCATAGGTGGGCGCTTCATAGGCAGCGTTCACTCTGTGCCAGAGAGCAATGCCAGATACACTTGTTATTTTACTGCTTAGTTTATGTTTATAGTACAGATCATGGACTATAGGGACCATGGTACAATCAACAAACATGACTGAGACAGGATATCTCACGTGATACTGCTGTATAGGATATTCTGTCCATGGATCAGCTCACTTCTCCAGCCAACTTAATGTGTTTCTTACTGGTATAGAAAATAGCTTATCTGACCATTTTCCCACACTCCTCAGAGTTAGTGAAGCTACCCACACTGTTCAGTTCAGTGTCCTAGGCTTAGCTGGTGTCCTCCTACCAGTTAAAATTTATTACTAAGGATTGCTAACTACTAGTTATCTCATGGAATAAAACAGGACCTAATTTTTTTAATAGATTAGCTCAATGTTCATCCATTTTTAAGAAGTGGAGAAAATGAAATACTTTCATTTAGTTTAAACAAGGACTAATTATTCTGTTTCTATTCTATTATTTCTGCAAAGAAAAAATGTTACTTTGGAGACATTTTCCTTTTCAGGTCATATTTTTAAATAAAAGGATACTAGTTTTCTTCAAGTATGCCCCCAAACTAGCAGGGCCCAATATAGACTTCTTTTTCTATATAGTCTTTCTAAAAATAAACACTGTATTTGAGAACGTCAAGTCATTTATGCACGTGGATAATGATTATCTAGATTATACAAGGAAGCAAGGCTACAAATAAAGTTAAACTCTTCAATGACAGTAAGCAAACTGGGGTTAAATTAGGTGATGCTGAAAACTTGCAAATGGACATGAAGCCAAAAAGAGATGGAAATAGTCAGAGTCTCTAAAAATCAGGGGGTTTATTAGTGTCAAGTAGGAATTTTAAGAGTGGAAACACACCCAGTTACAGGTTTCTCCTAAAGTTTGCCAAGAAACAGTTGCTCTAGAGATAAGGTTTATAGAGTTAACCCAAATAAGATTTGGTATTGCTTCAACATTTTTCCTTTTTCCTTGTCTGACTCATTGTTTGGCAAGCCTCGGTTACTCAAAGAAAAATAAAATGGGCCTGGATCGGTTTAACATTGGCAACTTTTAGTGGATCAGTTCCCAGGTGGAAGAAAATACATATTATAAAATGTACAGGACATGCGTGGCATTGACATCTGCAACCTCCACGTCAATAATGAGGGAAAACGATCTGAAAAGAACATTTGTCTTTGGGAACAGCGTCTATGTTTGGTGCCTCAGGGAAAGGGCATCAAAAGAGTGTGTAAAATGGCCATGAGTGAGGAGAGAGAGTTAAAGAGGAGTAACCAGGTTGCTGCTTACCCTGCTTGGCTTTGCCTGTTTGGAGGTGTTTCATTTGCGTCGTGCTGGTGTTGATTCCTCAGGTAACACTCGACAAACACACTCAGCAAATAGCCGACCAGGCACACTCCCCCTACCCCGAGGAAGAAATAGCCTACGGGGTTGATGTTAGAGGAAATGGCCAGCATGGTGACCCCGATGAGAAGAGTAGCAGTGAACACAAGCAGCAAGGTTTGGCGGATGTTCTTCCAGCGTGTCTCTAACCACATGGCAGAAGGGATGGTGGTAGCCGGCGCTTGAGAACAGATGGGCACTTAAAGGGACAGACATCTGTGGAAGATGGAACAGTTTTTTCTACATGAAACATGAGCATATAAACACATTTATAACTATTGTGACTGAAATAAGAGCATACACACTCGAGTACATGCACGTACATCATAAGCCTCAGTAATCTGTGCAGGCCAGTGTAAACATACTAGAATTTCCTGTGTGCACACATATTGAATAGTTGGAATACTTGGACACAGTTTCAAAACATAAAATGCATAAATAGACCATCAGTGCTTATTACCAGGCATATCTAAAAAGGTCTGGCTTAATAGGGATGCAGATTGAGGTTACTGCAAAAGCAAGACACAGATTAACCTTAAGGGTTAATTCTAGGACATTTGTGCCTTGCATAATCAACATTCAAATACTCATTCAGATCCCGGAAGAAAAGCAGCATTATTTGATGGGCCTCTCTGCCCCAGTAAATTAAGCATCTAACTTCACTGTAGCACTAGAGCAGTAATGTAACTTTAGGTTCTGGATATAGATAGGGTATGTGTGTTTTTGTAAAATGTAGGCATTTATTTGAGTATTTGCCTGTATCTTCAGTTCTTTCTCTGCTGATGTGCTTTTTTTTTCGCTCTGTTCTCAGATACGAGAGCTTTTCCTGTCCCCCATTCCAAACCCCATTTCTGTGAAAGAGATAGCAGTTGTCACTGTGTGCAGTCAATATGGAATGAATAACAGGGATCTGTGGCATTCAAGAATACCATAATTAAGGAGCTGTCTTGCACGTGTTATACTAACCTACATCCATCCTGCTGTTTTGGTGAAGACCTCTTTGAAGGAAAAAAGCATGACACAACGGGCATATTTTTTGTGAATAAGCATCTCCAAACAAATAAACAATTTTATATAGCTCCATGTTACATTGTGTGCTTTCCCCTCATTACAGCAAAAATAGTTAAATGCATATAAGCAAAAGAAACATATTTTTTCAGCATCTACTTACCAGAAAGAGGTTTCGGTAGGTGCGAGCAGTCATGTTTTAACTTCTCTCTTCATCACAAGGAAAAATGTGCACTGCTGCTTCCCGTTCTGACCCGAGAATAGAACACCAGTTAAAACTCTCCCTTCCTCCTTTCGAGTTTTTTGGTAGGGAAACTATGAAGATTTCTTTCGAAAATAAAAGTCAGAAACTAGTGAATATGGGAAGATACCAACTGATGGGAAGAAACCATTATACGAGTTTTGTGTGGGAAAGTAGAATCTCCGTTTCCCAGATACTGAATCCAAAGCAGTTTCCAGACAATCACATACCTTCTACTCTTTTGCAGCTCTTCTCCGTCTGTCCCACAAAAGCAGGAAACTCATTAGGAAAGAGGGCGGAGTGAGCAGTGTGGGAGTGCTTACCTGTGTCGTATCTCTTTGGTCTGCTTCACTTCAATGAGACAAACTGCCCTGAAAATTCTGAGTTTTTCCCCACGTAGCAAAGGAATCTTGAACTCTGCCTCACAAAGCAGGAACAACTGCCTGCCCAGCCCACATCACGTGGCCCACACATAAATCTTTTTATGACTTCTGTAAAATGTAAATTCATACATTTGTCCTGATCAAGTGCTGCTTGTCAAATGTTGTTTTATGCCCTCTTTGACTTTACAAACAAAAAGGAAAAAAAGAGGGCAAGAGGTTATTATTTCACAGAGGGCTGAGTTAAAAACATTTTTACTCCCTGATGTATCTGGGAATGAGAGGTAATGATAAGCAATAGAACTGAATTAGGTACTGAATTACTTCTGTTATCTAAACCTTTAGTGTATGTCTGAAAATTCGAATGGAATGGAATGGAATGGAATGGAATGGAATAATATAATTTCAGTTGGAAGGGACCTACACCTACCCCAACTCCCCACCTGCTTCAGGGCTGACCAGAATCTAAAGCATGTTATTAAGGACATTGTCCAAATGCCCCTTAAACACTGACAGGCTTGAGGTATTGACCACCTCTCTAGGAAGCCCGTTCCAGTGTCTGATCACTCTCTAGGTAAAGAAATGCTTCCTAATGTATGCTGACACAGCTTTGAACCATCTCCACTTGTCCTATCACTGGATCCCCGGGAGAAGGGATCAGCACCTCCCTCTCCCCTTCCCCTCCTCAGGGAGCTGCAGAGAGCACAAGGGGGTCACCCCTCAGTCTCCCTTTTTCCCAGAGCCCTCAACTGCTCCTCCCAGGACACACCTTCCAGCCCCTTCACCAGCTTTGTTGCCCTCCTCTGCACACATTCAAAGACTTTCACACCTCTCTGAAATGGTGTGGCCCAGAACTGCTGCCAGCACTCTGGCTGAGGCTGAACCAACGCTCCCACGAGTCCTTCTCTATTCACAAATAGCAAGTCTAGAAGGGCATCTTCCTTAGTTGTCTCACTGAGTATCTGTGACAAGAGGTTATCTCCTACAAACTTCAGGAATTTCCTAGATGTGCTCATCTAAGCAATTTGTTATTCCCAGGTGATGCCTGGGAAGTTGGAATCTTCCATAAGGGTGAGGGCTGCTGATCCAGAGATTTCTCGTAAATGCCTATAGAAGAACTCATCAGTGCTTACCTCACTGTAAGTTCTTGAACACTATAGGATGAATCATCTCCAGAAGCAGGGTGCAGCTCATGGTTGTCTGTAACAGGAAGATGCCCTAGTGCTAAATGTTTATTAATAGTATTTAGTTTGCAAGTTTGGGCCAACAAGAATTGCATGAGGTTCAACAAAGATAAATGTAAAGTCCTGCAGAGATGGAATAATCCCAAGCAGCAGTACAGGCTGGGGCCAGACTGACTGGGATGCAGCTCTGCTGAAATAAACTTGGTGGACATGATGAAAGAGAAGCTCAACAGGAGTCAGCAGTGTGCCCTTGAAGCAATGAAGGCAAACTGTGTCCTGGGCTGCATCAGTGAGAGGGTAGTGAACAGATCAAGGGGTGGGATTATTCTATGCAGCACTTGTTAGGACATACCTGAAATACTGTGTACAGTTTTGGTCCCCTCAGTTTGGATGTGGTCTGAAAAACTGGATGTGGTCTGGTGAATGCTTTGAGAGTTGGAGAACTTTGACGACTTAAGAGACTGGAATTGTACAGCTGAGAGGAGAGAAGGCTTGGGCAGGTGGTGAGTGTCTACTCACAGTTTTCCAATAGTAGTAGGTAGTTACAGAGAAGAGGGAGGGAGTCTTCATAAGGGTGCATGGTGACAGGATAAGAGGCAACAGGAAAAAGGGTAAGTGCCTCTAGATATAAGAAAAACAGTCTTTAATGTGAAAACAGCAAAATGCTATTACTTGCCCAAAGAAGTGGAGGAATCCTCTTGGCTGGAAATATTCAAGACATAGCTGGGTCCAGGGCCCAGCTTTCAGTAAGAGGTTGGACCAGATCATCTGCCCTTCCAGCCTAGACTTGTCAATGTTTCTGTTTTGAATATTTTCTCCTTATAGTTGCCTTTCTGGCTGCTGACAGATAAAGGACCGTTAGCTTTGATTGTTATCCATTCTTTCCTTTCAAGAGAATTCTTTCGAAGATGGCAGACTTGACACCCACATAAAGGGGAGAAAGTCAGGATTCTGGTGTGTAGCATGTCATTTTGCAAGGCTATTATTTAGATGGAAAATATTATTTCCATTTTGGGGTTGCCTGGTGTTGAGAACATCTGAACTGCTAAAGAAGATTTGAGAAAACTGTTTTGACAACCTCTTTACACAGGCATCATGACTGACCCAGGTGGAATCTGCACATGTCAGTCCAAACAGCAACTACCTTCTAACCAGTGTACCTGGCGGTTGTTAGAACTGTTCCTCAGAGATAAAAGATTTATAACCTACTGATTTGAGGAGATAATTAACATTATTCCTCCTGCCTGTTCTCCATTTCCTCTTGTCCTCCTTGCAGTGATTCAATGCTCTGGTGATCTCTTGCTGAACCAGCCCAGCCGTCTCAGATCATGGGAAAGTATTTACATTTTTCCAAAGTGAATTTAGTGGGCTTAATCTAGTCCCTAAAGTGTCATCTAACCATTAGTTCCCTATTAAAGGGAAGTAATAGGAATGCATAGCCAGAGTGGTGGAGGAGAAAGGATGAAGAGTGGGAATAATTTCCAGGGTTGTAGTGGCTGTCATTTGATTGACTTGACCCAAACCATTGGAGCAGAAGGAAATTCTTCCTTCTTTGATGGAGTAAGCCCCACAGAAAGGTGTAGAATCTAAGACCCATTTTTCACTCAGCAAAGCCTGTTAGATATATCAGAGATTACCAGCTCAGCTTGATGACTTTAGACAACTCCCAGCTCTGGTATGTACACTGACTACTGTCCAAAGGCCCCAACAATTTGACCATTGTTGAATCCCCCTTGTAAGCTCCTACAGAAGGTACTTCAAATGTGTGGAGGGAGCTGAGGCACTTTGCTTATATGCACATTCTCCTGTGGGGAGTAGGCACTGCTTTGGGGCTAGATCTTCTTGCTTAGTTAGTAGAAAGTCAGAAATGTGAAAAAATTCTTCATTATTTGGTGGAAAACTACTTCTGTGATTGGAAAGGCTGTATCTGATTTGTGGATAGATAGAAAGATGTTGGTTTTTGCTGAAAATCTGTAGTTTTGATTAGTGAACCATTTTTTAAAATAGTCTTAGACATAGTTATGAAATATCAAGATGAAAAAGGCTAGAAATGGTAGATCTCTGTTGAACTGGTTGTTGCTTGTATTGATTGCATCAGTTTATTTCTGTTGAAGTTCAGAGTTCAGTAACTCCTGTAGTTTTAACCCATGCAGTTTGTGGATGAGTGTGCTGAATCTCTAGGAATTATTTTTATTCATTTACAAGCATGCATGAAACAACAATACTTTATGATGCAGCTGTGACTGCATTAGTTAAACATGTTTATGGATGTGATACATACTGCTTTGTGGGTCTAAAGACACAAAGCAGGATGAACTTCTATGAACTAACCTTTGCAATATGTTTTCTATCAGAACAGTGCTTCTACATGAGGCCTTTTAGCATTTCTGAAGGACTTCTGAAATTTTTATCTGTCTGCTGTTTTGGTTCTCTCCATAGTCTGGTTCAGACTGTCACTGGGGTCCAATAACAAAGAAAAACTGATCACACAGCTGCATCAAGAAGTTTTTGCTGATTAAAAGGCATGGAAAATGCAGCAGGGCTTGGGTAAGGCCTGAGAGATATCACTCTGCAGGGTTTGTTAAACAAGGTGTTGAAGCCTGGGAGAGTAAACAAGGACATTTATCCTGCCATCCTAAACTATTTCCCTTTCATGTGCAGTAGAGATTTATTTTTTTTACACAAAGCTTTCTTTTCTCCGTTGTTTGGTCATACTGTGGGAACCTTCATTTAACAGTATATTACTTTAGTTAGGACTGTGAATTTCCTTTTTTTTTAATTCTTTCTTTGTTTCTTCCAGTATCTCGTTGTCAGCCTCTAGGAAGCATTTCACCTTTCCCCTGTTTCATCTCACTATCTACTCAACCTTCTGCCCCGACTGCTACTAATTAACTTAGTACCTACAGTAAGCTCAGTTATCAGCTCGGTATGCAGAGAAGCTTGCTTTATTCCCAAGGGCTTGTGACGTGTACACCACAGCACGATTAATCTGACCATAATCACTAAGTCTATTCTTCCCTATAACCTCATCCTGAAGCAATTTCTGAGAACCTGAGCAAGTACTGGGGACAAAGTGTTACTGAACCACCTTTTCCAGTCTTGTCTGCCTCTCCTTTTGTCCCCCAGGTTTTGCATAGTCACTTTTGTGACTACGCAGATTGCACCACTACGTTTTATCTAGAGATCATGGGGCAGTCATGAGCTCTGGTTGATGTTTCTGGTCACTGTAATGTTTTAGGCAGGAGAAAGCAAAACCCCAAGGAAAGCAAAATGCCTACGCCTGGATATTCAAAATATGTGTGTAACTTTGGGAAAACTATTTGTGTTTGACATGCTTAATGGTCATACATTTATTGGGAACTGGCAGTCTCTGTTTCCTTCCAGCTTATTCTAGCTTATTCCAGTTCTTACAGGACAATGGTTGGAAGTTGTATGTGTAGTCACTGTGTGGTGGGTTTTTTTGGCATGGCTATCTTTTCTACCTGCAGTGGCTTTTCTCTGTAGATCAGGACTGAGATGTGGTCACAGAAGGACTGATACTACAGAAAGAGCTTCTACTGCTACTATTAATTCCTCAGCTGTCTGAAGGATGCCTGAAAAGCATAAATGTACAGAGATTGAGTCAGAGACATTTGTTATGTTGTGCAGAATGAAAGGATTTCTCTTTTATGAAAGTGGGGAGTCACATTCAAGATGTGAAGTGTTTTCAGGGCTGTCTGCACACCTAACGTTCCTAAGTATTTAAAATTAACAAAGCAGCACCTCCTTTTCCTGCCATGAGAGGAACAGAAAAGTAGCAAGCATTTACCAAGATGATATGAGGGGTTTTATATCCTATTACAGACTTTTAAATTCACTTACATCATGTTTTGATTTTTGTCTGGAAAAAAAAAAAAGAAAGTGAAGGCTAGAAGCTTCCTCATCTTTTTATTCTGATTTCTCCTTAGGGCAAGCTCTTTAAAATGGTGAGGTTTCATTAGCACTGGCAAAACTTTCTGCAGCTGATTTAGTTTAATGATAGAGCTCAGCCTGGTCTAAATTATTTACTTTTTGCTGGAAAACTGTCTACACTTGTGTAGAATCTCTGCATACTGCAGTACTTCTACTGAGATGTTACTGTATGTGGGATGTAAATTAGCAGTATGCACTTCTCTGAAGGAATCCACCCTGGTGACTGAAATGCTACTAAGTGGGACACTAGAGTGACCTCTCCTCTTTTGCTAATTTAGAGCTCCTAATGTGGATCAGACAGAGGAGGAGATGGCCATGACTAAATGTGAAGAAGGAGGGCAGTTAAGATCCCACTGCCAGAATATGGTGAAAGAATCACGTGGAATACTGTGGAAATTTCCATAGTGTGGAAAGAGCAAATGAGCAGAAAGAAATAGTTGTAAGATGAAACTAAGGACTCAATTGAGAATAGTTAAAAGAACACAGGAAGATAATTTGCTGTCATTCTAGACTGTACTGAGTGTCTCAGGAAAGAAGAGAAAATAAGACCTGTGTATGCCTAACAGCTTTAGTATGGAACATTCTTTTTCTCCAGACGTAATTTCACCATTCTAAAATGGGAAACTTTTCAGTCAAAGGACATGAGATGCAGTGAGAAAAGTTAATGTGTAATTGCCACCGAGTTTCTGTTCCTTATCTTCCTCCCTGGTCCTAGTGACATATTCTTGCTGCTTATGTTGCCAAACCTGTTATACACTGGAGCCCTCCCTGACATGTTCTGAATTGCTAACAGGGCATAAACAAGTAAAAAGGAAAAAAAAAGTGCTATTTTCTCTTGTGTTAGTACACTAACAGTTACAAAGACATGCAGGAAGTGCCAGCATGGCCACAGGAGAGAAGAAAGGACCTCATGGCCTATTTCTGTGTTGAAGAAAGGGGGATGCCCTTTTCCTTTCAACAGCACTAGATGGTTTTGCTAGGGAACCACACCTGAAATATTTGGGAATTACCACCCCAGAGTAAAATACAGCCTGCTTGGGCTGGAATTCAGCAACTGTGCAACTCACCGTGGACTAGAACGTAATAGACAAGAGAAGATGAGAAAGAGGTTGAAGTGCCTGTTGCAGAATGTAGATTCTTGAGCGGAAATTTGGCATTGTTTCCTGTCACTGGTGGGACCCACAGTGTCTCTCCATAATGTGCTCCTACATTCCTATTGTATAACGTTGCACTTTCTTCAAATTCTTTCAGTAAATAGTGGGGTGGGAGAGTGGGGAAAGTGTTGCCAGACAGAGAAATCACTTTTTTAGCTATTTTATTGATGAGCTGTGCTTTGGAGAAGAAGAGTACACTGCTGTTATTGGTACTGGTCCCTCTCTGAGGGCTGTGCTTTGTAGCAAATGAAGCATAGAATCCCATATGCTCCTTGATGCCTGTTCTCAGCCTAAGGTGCTCATAGTCTAAAGCAAGTGGGACAAAGCCACAGAATAATTTAGCTATGGAAGACCAGAGATAGATAACTTAGTATGAAAAGAAACTCTTAGAAAAGAAAAATGAGTAAAACCTATTTTAGTAAAGATAGGTTTTGCCTGAAAACTAGATCTATAACTGGGATCCTTTTTTTTTTTTTCTTCATTAGATATTCTCCACTCAAAGGCAACACTGTTTGTTTCAGCCTAGTTTTACCACTAATTTTCACTGCACTTTGCTCCAGCTGTGTGCCATAAAGGCAGCACACCTCAGAGAGACGGAACACAATCTGGTTCCTTTTTCTGCCTCAGGAAAAACGGGTGTTATATTTCAGTTACATCCCTGCAAATAGGCATTCACAGGGGTCAGTGAAAGAGCAAATATGTTATTTTATGAAAGCAAATAGTCACATGAGCTGAAAAGAATGTAGTTTATATCTGGGCATGGTTCCTCAGTCGGAGCTGTCAGTTTATTTAGTGATATAGACAGGTTTTGTCCAGTTCTGGCAGGGATTTGCATTCCTAATGGACACTTCCAAATTAGCAAGAGCACATCATAATGCATTTCTGGTATGTGCCATTGTCATGCCTTGTAGTGTTGCAGTTTGTATGGCATCTGCATTGTCATTCTGGTACATTCTAGAATGTCATTGTGATGATGTTTCGGATGTTTGTTCTTGTGGGGGCAAACGACTTGTTTCCAAGGTCAGCCATCAGCTGCAGGGGCAGTCTAATACAAGCACCACACCACATCCCTGCCAGTCCAGCCTCCTCCTTGTAAATGAGCACCGTGAAAGAAATACACCACCTTTCGCTTTCTCCTGAGGCAGCAGCAGTACTGATACTGCAACTCCTATTGTTTGTGAAGGGGAACTCTGCATTATCAAGGCTTCTGTTGCTGAGAGATGGCTTTCTTGTTCACTGTAGGCAACAAAAAACCAGGACACTCAGTATGTGGAATTAACTGTAGATCTGGTTGAACTGACGGCTTTGGGAATTTATTAATGGTGATGACTGTGCAAGTCTGCTTTGTTCCACATTGTCCCTGTTTCATGAGAAAGCGTTGACTGGTTGCAGAAAGGCTCCTTCTGTGAAAATAAGAAGATTGCCGTTGAAGGGAGAATTTCAGGGTAGAGTGGTCATAGTTTGTGGACATTTGTGTTGTCATATTTGATGCCGAAGATGATCCTTAGGATGGTGCCTCTGTTTCTTCAGAAGACTTGTTACATTTACTGGCTATTGGCAACCTCTGATTCATAGAATCGTTCTGTGAAATCCCTTGCAGATGATGAAAGATGTCAGAGTGATTCATGAGAAGGTGTTAACTATTTGAAAAGCTCTCACTGACACCTCGTGCATGAGAAATCGTAGTCTTGGCTGAAGAGATTTCTTTGACTATATTGGAAGTACTGATGAGGTAGATATTCTTGTCCACTGCCTCCTCTGTTCCTCCCTGCTTCCTCCAAATATTGTCTTGCTTGATTAAAAAAAAGAGATAATGGTCTTTTATCAGAATCATCATTATATGACCCTTTACTTCTCACACCTGAATGTGTGGCACTATGTGGCACCCAGAGCTCTCACAAGTTTCCAGCCTACACCTGCTTGAGATCCATTGATATTGACAAAGTCCCCGGGTCACATTAATACTGATGAAGTTTCCAAGTCTCTGATATATGGTGATGCTCCTTTTACCCAGATTCTCCTGCTCATGAAGCTCCTCAGCAACAATTTTGACCATTGCCAAGACTTCCTAAATTCGTTCTTCAGGCACTGCTATGGCATGAACATTTGGTCATCTGAAGAAAAGATAAAGGGCCTCCATGATAAGAGCTGACTCCTCTGTTTCATTGGCAATATTATGTTCACCTGCTGTTTGTAAATGATATTTGCAAAGTAGGGGTCAGGGCAGAATGAAGACTCTATGGAGATGAACTGATTTTCAATTTCCTATGAGCACTGTAAAGGCCAAATGATTTTTATTTATGCAAAATCCCTGACAATTGTTTGCTTATGTCGAGGACTACAGCTTTATGCATGTCTTGCTTCTGCTTGCTGCTTTCCTCTTGGAATCCTACCCTGAAGTGTCGTTCCATGGCAGCCCAGCTATGGTGAACTTCGTTATGCCTGTCTCACAATTTCTAAAATTCTGAACCTCAAGTACACGAAGCTGGCAACATCAGTATCTACCATGTCAACACACTTCATTACGGGGCTGGAGAAGGCAGAGATATGTTCATTTCCATGCAAAGGCTTGTTTCAGAGATTATTTTTATGCTCCTATTTTATATTTTGTTAATTCGGAGGCTGAATATTTTTTCTTACAAGTTGTGTTGAAACTGATAGGTCAAACAAGCAGTGTGAAATTTGGCTGTAAACATGTTTCCAAACAAAACATAGACAAAATCAGGGCTTCTTGTGAATTGTGGCTCTCAAAACTGAGAAGTTTTGGCTAGAAATTGCCATAGTAAGAGGTTTTTGTGGTAGGTCAGTAAGAGACAACAGAAGTGGAACAGCTTGAAGAACATACACAAAATGGTGAAAAATCAAACCTGATATTCTCCAGGTTAATACTGGATGTATGCTCTTGAATGAGTCAAAGGGAAAAGACATTACTGTTTTGGGGTCATAGATGAGATACTGGTATTATAAACAACAAGGCTGTGGTTAGGTGATTCCCCACATTTGACATGCCTATGCAAAACTCTTCGGGATGAGAGAGTTGTTGTTGCTGATCCTAAACTCTCTGGTTTAGCTGTTGACCCTTCCACATTATCTCCATAGCATTCACACCAATCCAGCTGGGCTGGTTAGTTGAGCACTAGCAAAGTGTAAATATTTACTGCCTAACAGATCTAACTTCTCTCGTTTTGGTAGAGTCCCATGACTGATTATATCTCTGCCTTTCATTCCACAATTATATTTACAGCAATTATATAAATACATTTATCAATTCTTAACATTCTTTGAGAAGGAAGTAAACATCTTGCCCTCCTTTCATTACATTTTAGTTTGTGCAGCTCTACTTGCTGTTAAAAGATTGCTGGATTTTCCCTGTTCCAAGTTTTATGTCACCAAAGCATTGCTGGCATTCTTTATTTCAGGTCTACAATTTAGTGAAGACCACTTGCTTCCTGAGAATGCCTGGATGCTTTTTATCCCATGCTGTGCTGGTTTTCGCTGTGGTAGAGTTCATTTTCTTCAAAGTAACCATGACACATGATGGAAGCGTGCTGTCCTGGGAACAGTTGAACACCTGCTCGCCCATGGAAAGTGGTGAATGATTCCTTGTTTTCCTTTGCTTGAGTATGCAGACTCTTCTTTAGCTATTAACTGTCTTTATCTCAACCCATGTGTTTTCTCACTCTTCTCCTTTTGATTCTCTCCCCCATCCCCCACAGGGAACTAAGTGAGCCAATTTCACTGCAATTGAATAGAATTTTTTCTTTTACTGTAGCAGTTCAGCTCCCTACAGTCTGGGAATTCTACTGGATTCTTACTAACCAAGGTGCTCTATGCAGGCTGATTTTCCAGTGGTGCTTGTCCTCTTAGTGCTATCCAGGCCACTGAGGTGCTTAACAAACTGGCCATAGAATATTTTTTTTTTTGTTGTTACTTAAGTTTGATGTGGAAACGCTATTTTGTGAGACATGTTGTTTGATAGTACTCCAAAACATTTAGGGGGCACTTGTCTGTAACAAGTAAACTTGAAGCCATAGATTCTATTTTTACTGCATGGCTGATACACAGAATATATGTATTTGATAAATGTATGTGTATCTATAATGCACAGCTTACACCTGCCATGTGGAACTGTACGCTAGTGTGATATGTACTGTGCAAACTCATTAGGACATATATTTAGCCATTCACAGAAGCAAAATGTTCCCCACATTCTTCATTAATAGATTTTCTAGGTATTTAGGGTTAGTGTATGGTTCCTAAATGGAATTTAGTGGAATTCCTTCTTACTGAATCTTATGAAGTGATTCTTTTTAAGTTGTTATATATGCCAAGTATTTGTCAAAGCAAGTATCAGCTGTTCTCTGCTATTGTACATGCTTACACTACTACACCCTTCGTATTCTCTCTCTGTGTCCTTATTGATTAACAAATAAACAATCCATTATTTTGTCTCCTAATGCTCCGCATAAACCACCCTTACCACTTTCCAGGTGGCCTGTTGATGTGGAATGATTGCTAGGTACTTTCCAATGAAATTCTATTGACTAATTAATTGCAAACAGTCTGCACGTTGTTTGTTTACTGTCCTGATTCCTGTAAGTAACAATGTCCTGCCCTTGCCCTGACTGGAGAAAGGCATTGTATTGCAGGTGGGAAGGAAGAGGGAAACAAGGAGACTGTTCCTGTAACTGGCACTGACTTCTGATTTGGATAATCTCAGATCAAATTCCAGTTGCTACAAAGCCTTCAGCTGTGACTTTAAGCAAATCCTTTTGTTCATTGCAGGTCTCTCGGAGAATGTACTCTTTTACAATGGGGACTGACTCTTATTTTGTGCCTTGGAAATAGGGCCGAGATTTTCCTGAGCTAGCTCACATCGTCCTTCAATGAAAAGAAAAAAAGAATAGAAATGTTTCACTGAAGTATAAATGTTTCACTGAAACATCATTTCACAGTATTTCAGGTGTTGAATATCTAAGAAATTGTCAGCACGACCCTCCGCCTGTATGTATGCGCCGGGGGTTTAAGCCCTGTTGAGTGTCCCTAACACGCCCCGGGCACAGCAGCCTGTTGGCAGGCGCCCCGCTCCCGCTCCTTGCTCCCGCTCCCGCTCCCGCTCCGCAGTGGATCGTGCCGTCCACACTAATCAGCACCGGCTCCCGTAATTAAAGGAGCCGCCGCACCGTTCTCATTTCCCCGAGGAGGGGGCCGGGGTGTTCTGTCCCCGAGGATTCCGCAGCTCGACATGGTCTGACAGGGGCCGCTCCCGCCACCCTTTGTGCTGCAGGCTGCTTTAACTCCTTCTGCGCCCTTCAGAGTTGCAGATGTTTGTGGAGAATGATCCCAGATGGTCCAGGTTATCTGGACAGAAGGAAATTTAGAGCACCTTTATCCCTAATTCTGCAAAAGAAACTTACTTGTCCGATTGCCTTTTCATCCACCGGTTCCTCTGTTGTCCTCATCCAGTTCTGACCTCCCTTCCTTCTCATCCTATGTATCTTTCTAGCAGCCAGTGCCACAAAAAATCTTTGCCTGTACTTCCTGTCCTTTTGTTTGGATTAAGCAGCTATTATTCCCCTTGTTTGAATACCATTTCATTACTGCAAATCGTTAAACCTGTTGATCCAACCCAGGCAAGGCCCGTATCTTCATCCTTGTGCTTTTCAGCCTTTCCTCAGTCTAATGACTTGCTTCTCTGCTGTCCATCCATCTAACATGACCCTGGCAATCCTTTCACTTCTCTGCCTTGACTTCACATGTAATTCACTGATGTGAACTGGCTTTGTATATTCATATATCACTGCTTTTGAAGGACTATGCTTACTGAGAGCGTAGAGAGTTTGTTAAAATTATTACTTAAAGCCAATTATGAAGTTAATGGTGCAGTAAAGCCTAGAAACGAAGTCCTTTCTCTTAAACATGATTATTATACCGATAATGCAGTACCGTTTGCAAAATATGGTCTTTAATTAAAGTGCCTTCCTCTGCTAGAGCTGTCCTCACATCTTGTGTTTTCCATCTCCCTGAGTTATCCTCTTGCTGAGCCTCTGTGATATATATCCAGGGCAAGACTTGCCGGATGATACAAACTCTGATTTTCCGAGTACCTTCACATATGCCAAGAAAACTTTTACCTGCTGAATGATTAGAGAACTTGATTTCTGGGTGGAAACCATCAGTGAAGAATTTCGACTTGGTTATGATCTGATACACTGCAGAACCTGAAGATCTTACATATTGTGCTGAAATTATGAACTTTGAGCTTGTGAACATTTCATGCCATGGATTTTCTAACATGCAGTGAATAAAACCATAGAATAAGTTAGTATGAAAAGGTCTCATTTAGATCAACTACTGTGCACAAAATGGTCAATTTCGAAGCTAGAAGGGCCTTGTATATACACCTTCTGAAGATCTCCAAGAATGATATTACTCAGTCTTTCTTGGCACTTCTCAGTACTGAATCACCTTCATAGGAAGAACAAATTTTTCCTTGAATATAGCTGAAATTTTCCTTGGTGCAACCTGAATGTTGTCACTTGTCCTTCTGCTGTGCCTATAGTGATGAACCTAGATGTCACCTCTGTGGAGGAGCTGCTTCATCTTTTCTGAATCGTGGCCATTCTAAGTAATCTCTGAAATTAGCAAATCATCCTGTAATTTCCTTCCTAATGATTTTTCCCTGTTGACAAATATCCGAAGTTATACTGTCAAAATCCCCCCAATTGTTACAGTACTGACAGACAGATAAATTGATAAATATTTCTCGTATAATTAAGTTTTACTAGCAGGCAACTTTGCTCAAAGCTTGAAAATAAACTGAGTTGTTTTCTAAGGGCTCTGCTGAGAGATTGATGCTGCACTGTCATGGGCCAGTTTAAAATTCAGTTGCTTGCAAAGGAGTCCTGCCATATCCCTTTTCCATCACTAGCCACTTGTTCCAGTCCCCTTCATTGCACCAGCACTGGCATTCAGGATGTCACCTGGATCCACTGGCTGATGCAAGTGAGACTCTACTGTGTCAGCATGGTATGGAGGCATCTCAAACTTTTTATACAACTGTACTGATGGACTCAGAGCTCTATTTCCTTTTTCTGGCCCTGGGTGATAGTGAGGGTTAGTATCTCTGTGCCAGTTTATCCTTACGTGGAACAGTGGTAATAACAGAAACCAATATCAGTAATGTATAGTGAGATATGCAAATAAAGGTGGCAAGGAAATGGAAAGTGTTAGTATTTATATGGAAACAATTTCTTCTACAGTCTTTACAGACATATGGGAAGACCCAGTCAGTTTATAATCTAAGGATGATTTAAAGACGTGTATAAATGGCAAGATGTTATAATTGTATTGATCAGGTTATGAATAATACTAATTTTCAGCATATAATACTAATAATACTAAATTATATATAGTATATAAATTGTATGTGTATAAATTGTATATATAATATATAACACAAACAATACTAAATTGTAAGATACTGAAATAGTCATACAATTAGTCCAGTATGAGTCTAATATTCAGGAAAAAAAGCATAAATCTATACTCCTATATGCATAGGTAGATGCACAGCTATTGATATTTGCTGCTTACTGAAAAGCCAAAAATGACTGCTTTTCTAATATTTACAATGCTGATTTTCTTACTTTTATTGAGTTTTACCATGTCTTGTTCTTAGTCTACTTTTCTGGAAATAAAACATACTTTAGACAGTCTGTCTGTGCCTGTATACCATTATCCCTTTGTAACCTCTGGGATACTTATCTTCTACCAAAATTAGGGTATCGAGGTCTCAAAGATAATTTGTTGATTTGATAATTTTTTAAAATTAGGTTCTGATAATTTGATAATTATCTCTTTGATAATCATCTCAAAGAGACATTTTTTTCTGTTATCTCAGAGAAAAGGTTCCTATAAATTTAATTAAAATGGTCAACTGGGAAAAAAGATCCAAAGGAGGGAAAAGGTTCAAAGATTCAGCACAAGAGAAGGGTCTTGTAAGTGCTCCAGCAGACTCAATTAGAGTTCTTGGACCTGGAACAACTGCACAAAACAAATCTTTGGGAAATTTGTTGCTGTTCCATCTGTAGAACTTGGTGGTTCCAATGCTCACATGAAAACAAAAAGGTGATGACTTTTTCTTTATTTGAAATAAAACATTTCCAGCCTGCAGAATTCTGGAGAAATGCTTGACAAAGCTTGATCCGTAAAGTTTTGAAAACAAGAAGATAATTAAAAACAATCATAGTGCCCTTTGAAGAAGAGTTGCTGGTTTTCAGGAGTTTTACTCACAATTGTGGTTGCAATACCAACGTTTTCTATTAGGCATTTTATTTTTAATGTGATTTCAGGAAACTCTTTACTACTTCTGGTAAAATTCCTGCAGACATTTTTTTCAAAAGATGGGAAAAGTTAAATAGGGTAGAAAAGCCATGATGACCTACTATTGGAGCACCCTAATATGGTGGGTTTTTTTACTTGTCTCTGTGGTGATTCTGCCACAGCTATGGTCATGGGGAGAATTAACAGAACAAATTACTGTGATGTTTGAGATGACACATCAGGAGGGTCCCCCAGCAGACTGATGGGACCGGGATGATTCAGGATGAGTTACTCCAGTGCGAAATGGAGCACTTAATTTGTCCTGGGACTTGAACCTAATTTTGCTGAGAGGCAGATCTAGAACACTCACCCAGTTGTGGGCAGTAACCCTCTACAAAGGCAAAATGCTTTAAATGCCTTGACCTGAGTCTGCCAGAACTCATTTACCTTTCCCTAGGACTGGTACCATGTAAGAATCCTTTAACTATCTACAAAAATTGTGACTGAACAATCATTCCAACCCACAGGTCAGTCTCATGACTCATGATTACCAAAAGCATTTACAGGAAGTACCATGTCATCCTGTCCCCTTAAATTATCCTCTCCCAGTGGCTTTGCTATGGGACTAAATCAGTACTACGTAATCATGTTTCAGATTTTTCCAGTCTTCTACTTTCCCTTCCTACTCTGATCTATACATGTGAATTCACATGACCCAGTTCACTGTCAGCAAATAACTGCCGCTATACTTCAGAGGACTAGAAAAATGTGCTTTTTTATGGTAAAAAAAAAAAAAACAGCGAAAGCCCTCTCTCATTTTTAAAGGTCATCCCTGCAGGTCTGGGATTAGAAGCACAGGGAGCAGGATGTGGATGTACAGAACTGCCTGTCTTCTACCTCTGGAGCTGCCAGTCTTCTGCCAGGGCAAATCTTCTCTGCTTAAGAGCACAGCTGCTCCACAGGCTGGCTATTCAATCGACAATGATCTCTAGTTTCAAGTGTGACAGCACCGACCTGCTCGATCTCCATTCAGCTGCAGGTGGGGGCAGCGGAAGAGAAAGGGAGGGAGGGAGAGGGAGGACACTGCAACCTACGTGAATAATTGATAGAGCAAGGAAAGGAGAGCAGCTGGGTTCCCTGTCTCCATCTGCTCACCAGCTGGGGATGAGAGATCCTTGCTCAGGTAGGGGATGAAAAGCTTAGCTGCTTTTATTCTCGTCTTGCTTGCAATGCCAATTAAAAATATTATGCATCTAGAAGGAATGGGAGCAAAGATGGGGGGGAGGGTTGATCCAGATCTCTGCTGCTTGCGTGGCATTGTGTAATGGATAGAGTTTGGGGCAGTTTCAGCCTAATCAAGGAAAGTGTCTGTGTGCTTTTTAAAAGACATTGTGCTGTTCTGCATTGTGTAGAGAAGCAGTTGCAGAGAGAAAAAGGGAGAGTGGAGGTGGGGAGAGCGGATGTCTGTGTAGGAAATGAAACAAACTAAAGAGATGGAGGGGCATGAAAGAGGGTCTGCCTAGACTCAAAGGAATCCCACCCTGATTATGTCAGTCCTGGACACAAAATGAGAAGTCCAAGTGCGCTGCGGGAGGTGCTGTCTGTGCATGCCCGGTGCTATATTTAGAAGCTGTGTGCACAGATCTGTAGAAACAGCTGATGTGAAAACATGTGTGTTTCTGTCTGTGGATGCAGCTATGAGTTTGTGTAATACTGAAGTAAAACTTAAAAAAATACAGGTTTTGCCCTGAAGAGTTTACCCTTGAAGGATATACTGCTGTGTTTATGTGGTACTGCGCAGCTTCCGTGGAGCTACTGATGCTCTTACAATGACTCAATTAACAGAATCGCAGGGACCAGTTTCCGTGTTACAGCTAATACAGACTTTTCCTATGTGAGCAAGATAAAATGCTAATGAAATTAAACACATGGAAAAAATCTGCTAACAAAAACTGAGAAAATACATAGCAAAAGGTATAGACACTAATTACTGTAATACATATATTAAGGTGCCTACAAGGATACCTGAAAGAACAAAAACTTATATGCCAGTCCCTAAAACATGCAGTAACTATAAAATGCATAATGATCTATGCAAGTATGGACACATATAGGGATTAAAATCTGAGACTGTAAGTACACTGAATTAGTCATATAAGAACACAAGTATCAATAGGAGCTGAATCTACTTACTACAACTCAAGGCTTATATTAGGTGATATTTTTGCATCAGCAGGGTAAATAGTAACAATTGTTAGCTTGATTGTAAGTTGAGGAACAGAAAGCGGCCCTGTGATTTGCTTACATGTGATTGATTCATATTGCTATTGCTAAAGGAGGCTAATTAGAACAGTAATTATGGTATTTAATAATTGTTTGCTGTTTTGCTTATGCATGTTGAGGGTTTTGTACGCAACTGGAGTTGCACAGAAGGTTAGGTAAAGCTGTGAGACAGTTAAATGAAAGCTGAGCTCAGTGTGGTTTTGTATGTGAACAAAGTTGGCTCTTGTCTGTGGTGGCAAGCTGCCGAAGAACAAGAATGGCAGAAAGACCCGAGCCTCTCTGTATGCTTTGCTTTCACCATGGCCAGGCTTGATAGTGCTGCTGATAATGACCCTGAGATGGGGGAGGGCAGTAGTTACTGCTGGCAGCCCTCTCTAACAGCAAAATATAATGTCTCTTCCTCCTTCCTAGATGCAGCAGAAATGGCAAGCTTGGCTCTTTGCCTTGGTCCAGTCACATCTCTGCTCAGAGATTCAGGTGAATGAGTAAGACCTGCTTGTGCAGAGAGCAGCCGCTGTATACAGTGCCCTGGGCCCATATGGGAGGCATTTGGGTTGGAGCAAGGATGGCCCATGCTCCAGTACCAGATCCTCTGGGGAATTAAAAGAGATACACAAGAGGAAATTGAGTCACCTGGGCTCCATGCAAGTTACTAAAAACAGCAAGTGGACCCTTTCTTTTTCCATTCAAAGTTGTCACCTATCTTGATTCCTTACTCCTTACAGTCTCCTTGCTCACCCACAGATCCTTGAAGTCCTCATAATCATTTCTATCCAGGTCTCTCATGAGTAGAATTTATAGGAAGCATTATGATGAAAATGCTGCATTCATCCCTAAAACTTTGATATAACTCCTTGCTCCCTGCATTTTTCTTTTTTCCCCATCTCTATCTGCTATCTCATATTTTCTGTCTGGTCTGTCTGCATACTGTTTGCACTCTTCCTTTGCATCTTTTCCTAGCTCTCTGGCAAATTCTGTCTCTTGTTCTGTGTTTGCTTATGTCCTCTTCATGAGTTAGAACAAACCCAGTGTGAGGCTGACATTTGGTGTAAGGTTGTAGCTGCTGCTTTTATAGGTCTTGATGTAAAGAGAAAACATGACATCATCCTGTGGAATGAAACCAAGAAGCACAGGAAAAAATACGTGTCCAGAAGAACTCTGTGTTCTCATTTAAACACAGGTATATGCATATTCTTTCTATGGCAGACTATGTTCTCATGCTCAATTTTTTTATCAGGAATGACGATCTGTTGATGACTGAATGCAAATACGTGTGGTTAAGGGGTTTGTGACCCCTGAAAATTTGAGCTTCCCTAGTTTACACGTTGGATCAGTGAGCTGTTTCATAAGGGGTGCAGAGCCAAATCTCTGTGGTACTTGATGCATGTCAGCTCCAAATGCCAAGGATTTGGATTTAGTGGATTTAGTATCTTCCTAGCCTTCCCTTGAAAAGAATGGGGATGTCTGTAGAACTGCTTTGATGCTCACTTTCCTCACTGGATACTGAGAGCCAGGAGACGTGATCTTGTTCTATAGCAGAGCTGAATAAGGGACCCCTCTGCTGTCCCTGTCTAACGCTGTGCTTGTGTTACCCTCACGGACAGAGGAGAGCAGCGTCCCCGGCTCGGCTGTCCCAGCAGCTGCTCCTGCAGGCTGTGCGCCATCCATGGCTCCCACAACGGGGGGCTCCAGGGGGAACCGCTCTGCCACAGCGGAGGAGGGGCAGAAGTCATCCCCCCATCCCCCCTTGTCTCCTCTTCCTCCATCCCTCCTCCTCCTCCTCTCTGTCCTCTCCGGAGCCCCTGCCCGCCGGGCCCTGATCCGGCCGTGCGGGTCCCTTCCCTGTCTATCCGGTGAATCCCGGCCCGGGAGGAAGAGGAGGGGTAGGGGCGGGAGCCGCGGCTTCGCAGGGGTTCGGGAGGGAGCCTGTGTCCTTCTTCATGGCGAGGCCAGGGGAGAGCAGGCTCCCGAGAAGGGAACCCGGGAGCTGACTCAGCGGAGCAGTCCAGCATGTTTTCCCGGGAGCATGGCTTCCCTGCCGGAGCCAGCGGAGGGTAGGTAGCGGGACCGGTGCCGGCCGCCGCGGGGCCTGGGGCCCTGCCTTTCCCGGGCAGCCCGGGGACGGGGCAGGGCAGCGGCTGCCGGCGTTGGGAGCGCACTGCTGGAGGAGCAGGAAGAGCCCTCGCGGGTTGGCTGGAAGGGTGGAGAGCCGGGGAGGGGGAAGGCGGTGGCCGTGCCCAGCCCGGCAGGTCTGGGTCTGGCTGTGGGCCCGGCCCTCGCACCCTCCCTCCGTCCCTCCCAGCCCCGCTCCGGCCGAGGGAGGCTAGCCATGAGGCGGCAGCGGGTGCTTCTCTCCCTGGAGGGAAAGAGGGAGGCTCGGCGGGCTTTCTCCTGCCCTCCTGGGAGTGGGGGACCTCTCCGATTGGGACTTCTCAGGAGGTGGGAGTGCGGGTTGGATGGCAAGACTAATTTCCCTCTGGAGTTCTCCTTTCTCCTGTCCCGCAGGGAGAGCTGGCGGGGCTCTTCGGGCCCGCCCGGTATCCTGCCCACCTCTTTGTGGGTGCACGAAGTCCTGGGCACGGGCTGCCCACGAGTGGGAGCAGTGGTCTGTGTCCACGGGAGCTGCCCAGCAGCCAGAGGGGAGTGCGGGTGGAAGAGAGGTTCCTCACTAGAAGTCAGAGTCTGTGGGCAGAAAGTTTGTGACCAGCTAAGAGCAAACCGCTTCTCATTTGTAGTGGTTGCTTCCTTTTCCTAGTTCTGCTTCAGTAATTCCTTCTCTTGAGTTCTAGGAGTCTGTGTGTAAGAAAATTTCAAAGCTGTACAGGTGTTCTGAGAGTAGGGTTATTCGTGTCACGTTTTCAGCTGTCTCCACCGAATACCTAAGAATTGTATTTGGTACAGGAGATGCATCTCTCTAAGGCAGAAGCAAGGGAGTGAAACAGCAGAAGCTGTTGCTCAAGAGAAGTGGTTGCCCAGAATTTTCCTTATGCATTTCAGGCCTGTTCTTGTCTCACATTACCTTCAGCTCTTCTGAATTGCCCGTCCCTTCTAGTGAGAGATTTAAAAAACATATTAGTGTCTCTTTGCAAGAAACTGTTTTCAGGCTGGAACACCAGTTACTATACTGGCTGTTGTTCCATAGATAGCTGCAAATCATGCTGTGGTGTTTCTCCTACTGGAAGCCTTCTAGATTAGCAGAAGTATTTACAACAGCTATACACCTGCTTCCCTGTGAACTTTCAGGAAAACAGTTATCTGAGGATTTGGAGCACTTGCCTTTTAGAGTGCAACAAATCACCATTTGCTCTGGAATATTTATGAAAGGATGTATGAAATTCTGTCCAATTTGTGTTTTTCTTAGAGCAAATATTTGCATTGACGTGGTTATTGAACTGGCTCAGCTACAGCAGATAGCAATGATTTTGAAAGCTGGTTAGAGAGATCCCATGACTGAAATAGCAGAGGATGCTGCAAGACAGGAATACAAGGCATGAGTGGAGTTGTAGTGGCTTAGAGATCTTCAAAGATTCTTCTTGTTCCGTTTCAGAATTGAGAGTGGAATTTATCGGTGGATCAGCAGTACGTAGATTTAGTTTGACTGCCTGCTTGAAATTAATGCATTGGTTACTGTCACTAGCAGAATCCCAGTTAAGCCTTCAGCATTTTCTAGGCCCTATGCTTCCCCTTGTTGCCATTTCCTAAGAATAAAGCTTCAGGAAGTATACATTTGCACATAAATATTCCACTCCCAATCTGTGGAATTGCTTTCCTTTTTCAGAAGGATGATGTTATTCTTTTCTGTGGTCGAAGAGTTTGAAGTTCCAATATGAAAAGAATTATGTTCCCTTTTTATAATACAGTCTAGTGCTTTTCATTCCAGAAGTTCAAAATTCCAGAAATTGAATGTGGACTTTAAAGCAATAATTATAATAGCCCCAAATTTTTGTGATATTTTATAAAAGATTACATAAAATCTAAGGCATTCTCTTGGATTTTCAAAGGCCTGCGGCATATTCCTAATTTGGGATAATTACAGAATTGTAAACATTTGTAAATGTATGGCAAGACTGATGATTTTGGCATCTACTGGACTCATTTGGACAGTAGAACTGTACTTGGATTCAATGGCAAGGAAGTTTCTGCCCAAAGTTTTCCAGTCAGTTCAAAGTGTTGAGATGAATTTATGGTGAGAGGACAGGGGCAGGACTGGCCACACTGACTTCATGTAGGAGCTGCCAGATTTCCATGATGCAGGTGCGTATTTAGCTCCTCTGAATGATTCAGCATTCACCTCTGCGAGGTGCCAGAGAAAGCACTAGCATGCAACAAGGCCCCAGGACATTCAATTGCACGAAAGGTTCTATTGTTACACTTCTTTCTGAAAGTGAGAATTTATCAAATTAAGCTCTTACCTTCTTACGGCTCACAGAACAGAAACTTCAGATTTTTAAGAGACAGTGAAAATGTTTCATGTACTACCTTGGACATAAATTTTGCTCGTCCCAAACATTCTTCAAGTAAATGAAAAAGATGGTAAATAAAACGTGTATTAGTATAGTATTAATATTAATTTAAAACACATTTGCCATCAAACTATTTCAATATTTATTTGAGGTTGTCAAGACTAACTCCTACGTCTTCCCTCCCAGACATTTTATGGCATTAATTTCTAGATGCATTACACAGCTGTCTCTCATTTGAATTTCAGGAGAAAATTGTGGGATGGAAGTATTGTGTTACTTTGTGCAGATGAGCCTATATGCAAGTTACATGATACCATTGGGCCACTGAAATGAATTGTGAATTGTCAGAGAACTGGGTGAGCATTATGATTCGTGGAGCTTGTGGTAGAGTAGTTTCAAGATTACAGAAATATGTTGTACCTTCGTACCAGAGGGAATGTACCCACTGCTTTCAAAGCAAGGGTCTGCATGACCACTCTCAGCATGGAAGCAGTAGCAGTCATGCATCTAATAGCTACAGGACAGCAATTCTTGATTGCATTATAAGATTATTACATGCATTGTATGATGATTGTATGGCCAGTGATGAGTAGTGTCTCTCGGTCTCTGTCTTGGGACTGGCGATCTTTAATATCTTTATCAATGACATAGACAGTGGGACTGAGTGCACCCTCAGCGAGTTTGCAGATGACGCAGAGCTGAGGGGTGTGGTTGACACAGCAGAAGAAGGGACCATCCAGAGGGACCTGGACAAGCTTGATGAGTGGTCCTGTGAGAATCTTGTGAAGTTCAACAAGTCCAAGTGCGGGGTCCTACCCCTGGTTCAGGGCAATCCCAGACATGGGCACAGATCAGGAGATGAACTCCTTGAGAGCAGCCCTGTGGAGAAGGACTTGGGGGTTCTGGTAGAGGAAAAGCTGAACACGAGCCTGCAGTGTGTGCTTACAGCCCAGAAAGCCAAACATATCCTGGGCTACATCACAAGAGGAGTGGCCAGCAGGTTGAGAGAGGTCATTTTCCCTCTCTGCTCTGCTCTTGTGAGACCCCATGTGGAATACTGCATCCAGCTCTGGGGTCCCCAGCACAAGAGAGATGTGAACCTGTTAGAGTAGGTCTAGAGGAGGCCACAAAGATGATCCAAGGGCTGTAGCTCCTCTCCTACAAATACAGGCTGAGAGACCTGGGGTTGTTCAGCATGGAGAAAAGAATGACCAGAGGAGACCTTATTGAAGCCTTCTAGTACTTAAAAGGGGCTTATTAAAAAGGGGGAGTGACTTTTTACTGGGCAGGTAGTGACAGGATGATGGGGAACTGTTTTAAACTAAAACAGAAGAGATTTATATTATATGTTAGGAAGAAATTCTTTACTCAGAGGATAGCAAGGCACTGGAACAGATTGCCCAGCGAAGCTGTGGATGGCCCGTCCGTGGAAGTGTTCAAGGCCAGGTTGGATGGGGCCCTGAGCAGTCTGATGTAGTAGGTGACATCTGACAAAGGGGTTGGAACTAGATGATCTTTAAGGTCGCTTCCAACCCAAACCCTTCTGTAATTCTATGACCACATAAGAATCATATTCATGCTTGCATTACAAAGTGGATGAGTCCTGTCTCTTGTAAACCTGTGCTTAGTTCCCAGCCTCACCTATGTGGCTTTCACCATGGCTTAACCCCAGTTGTGACTGCTAGTAAAAACTGTGAGTGACATGGAATGTTTATTAAGAAACAGTAGGAGAGGTGCAGCTGGCAGTGAGACTGTCTGTAGTGCCGTGGGCAATGCTATATATGTCTTCTAAACTACAGTGTAGTGTTTGTGTTGCTTTTTATTTTCTCTTCTGTGAAATCAAATAAAGTCCTGCCGCTGTTTGTACACACTGCTGCTCCAGCAGGGACCATAGTAATAATATATTTTCCATAGCAGATGTGCAGACAAAAGCTCACCTAATCTCCATGCTGGCTGTACCAATAGTGGTAACACAAAACTGTGCCTGCATCTCTGCGGGGTGTTATTGGTTCTGTTCTAGTGCCATCTCTGTTATGCTCCTGTCTTTGAGACTAATACCCAGGCTGTGGCAGCTGGGGCTGTCCTTTAGGTGCTGATTTCAGTGATGGTTCAGAACTACTCTCATGCTTTTTAGTGTGGTTCTGTTGTGAGAACTGATCACAAAGCTTCTTGTGAGACGTGTCTTTATTCTGCGCCAAACCCATGATGGAAGAGGAACTTGGCGAAGAAAGATCATTCAGCACTTACATGACAGTTGTGAGGAAAATATTGTATGTGAGCAGAGACGGAGCAGTCAGAAGCCAGAAGTTTTGCTGTTACATCCAGGGTGTTTGCAAGTGGCAAGTCGTAAGTTCAGCCACCTCAGGAATTCTCACTGGGAATGACAGCTTCCTTATAGGCAAGAAATGGCCTGGGGAGAGGAATAGTAAGCAGAAGGCAAAGGAGGCACTGCTGGCAAGTACTGACATCTTGAATTCTCTTGAAACTTAACATTTTCTTTCTTTTTTTTTCTCTTCTGCCTCTGTCTGTTGCAGGAGGTCTGAGGAGGCAGTGCAGAGTTTCAGTGATGTTATAGACTCTCCCACTGAAGGCTTTCCATGTGTCCTCACTCCTGCTGTCCCCAACAAGGTAAAAGCAGTCCCTGTTTGGCTCAGCATTGGTGTGTGCTTTGAGCAGAAGTTATGTGCGCAGAAGAACTGACTGAAATCAAGCTCGTGTGCATGTATATCTTACAGCTATAGTTGCCTCCTCCTGTGAGAATCCTAAACTTTGTAATTTGATCAGTTCTTGTGCCATACTACCTCAAGTCAATCTGATCCGTTGAAAGAGAGAAATTCCGGATACCTAACTGACCAGGTTTCAGGTCAAGCTTTTGCAACACAAGCTGAAGACAATTTGGCCAGTTGTTTTGTTCACGTTCTTTCGTTAAGGAAGAACAATTCCATCATGTCTTCAGCGAGCAAGTAGTTTCTTTGCCAAAACATGGAAGGAGCTGTTGGCTCCTTCAATATCTGGGTTACCACAGAAGATAACATTAGCTTCTGCAAATGTCAAATTATTTATTTCTATTGTCTTTTCCTTTTCACAGACTGCGGACTTGTTTGAGATGATTGAAAAAATGCAGGTAAGGAGAAGTAATTCTGTCAAACTTTGGGATTTCTTAATTTTTTATAGCAAACAAATAATCAGCTGCTGTTTGTCCTGTCACTTCACTCACAATATCCTTTAATGTGGACTTGCAAAATTTTTAGGTCTTCTAGGGTCAATCTCTTACTCTTCAATGGGATTTCAAAAGCATTTTTCTGTGTTCATTTTTCCAGTCAGCATGATGGAAGCAATAGACACGGGTTGTTATAATTCTGTCTGTTCTTTGTAGAAGTGTGATTCTGAGAGACAGTCAAAGTTGCAATAAGGTATCTCTAGCGTCTTCTTCAAGAAACTCTGTTCTGCTGGGTAGCAGGTATAATGACAGGTGATTAATGGGATGTTAACCTAACTGCATTTAGCAGGGTCAGGCAGTTTAATAAATAACTACTGTAGGTCCTGTCTTTAACTTGTGCAAGATAGACGGACTCTGGCTTAATTCTTACACAGAAATACGTGCATTTATCTGCATAGATTATGTTACAAACTTAAAATAGGGCAGAGTTGGATTTCTTCCTCTTTTACCGTATCAGATAAAGGAATGGTAATATAATGGTATGTTATATGTGTTAAATAGCTAGCAATGAAGTCTTTAGGTTTTTCAGATTGTGTGTTCTCAGAGCATCCTTGCAGGTTATCAATATTTTCCCTGAGCGGTGCACCTTCTTTAAAGTGCTGTGGTTAACCTTGACCTAACATAACACATAGCATGGCACATAACTCCTGCCTTTTATTATGGGCAGGAATTAAACTTACCAAAACCAATTAACTTCTTTTCTGGAATTTGGGTGATCAAATTATGAATATGAGGAAAATGCCAGACTTCAGTGAGACTATAAAGGCGAGGAGGTGGAAGGCAGCAGCAAAATGCTGAGCATGGAGTTATGAAGCTGAGGTACCATTTGGCAGACTGGGGAGGAGGAGTGTGAGAGGGAGGGGCTGAAGGTGTATCTGCTATGTATTCATGTATAGACAGACACAGACCTTGCAACCATTGTACTGACATCCAAACTATGTTTGGGATGTGTTCTCAGTGCTTTAGAGGAGCAAGCTCTGTAAGTGTGCCTGGCTCATTTACCTCTGTGCGGGAAAGTAAGCATGTGGTGCTGCTTCAGTTCAAGCACGTGTTCAAAGGTTGTGACAGTCCTTCCCAGGCCTTTTGAAATATGGATAAGGAAGAGTCACTACCAGGTGTCCCTCAGTGGAAGACTGTTGCTTAAGATTGTTAGTGTTCCTCAGGTCCCAGTTTCCCATATGGAAAGTCTGACTGGATTTGCGCCTCTTTGGTTAGAGAGATAACAGGGAGCTGATGAGAATTTCCAAGGCATGCAGACTGCCTAATTTTGCATCTATGATGTTTTCTTAGCTGCACATTGTTAAGACTTTATAGCATTTGTTTTTTTCTAGTTAAGCTTGTTTTGACACCTGACTTGCACTAGGAGAACGAATAACTGCTGTTAAAGAGATTTTTTTGAAAGTTAAGTGTTTTCCAAAAGAAAAAAAATTATCCTAATATTTCTTTCTAATATTTTTTATTATCTTTGTTTAGATTTTTACCAATTCTTTATTCTCTTATGCTTGTTTTTGCTTTCCCTTTCCTTCCATTTGACTGTGACTATCCTTTAGATTTGTTGAATCGTTCTTGAAAATGAAATCTGGGGTTTTCATTAGCAATCAAAGTCAGTAAAAACCAAAGCAGGAGACTTGAACATTTCTCCTGCAAAATAACAACAAAAAAACCTCAGGATATAATTGATTTTTGGGTACTTTAACAATTGGATTGGAGTGTAATTGTTGGACTGAAAATTAGGATAGCCATATCACATTCTGTGTGATGAATTAACAGGTAAAGTTGTGCTCTCTTTTTACACTGAAACTAATCCCAGGATCTGGGAAAGAAGTTTGCCTTTTTTTTCCTTTCTCTTTTTTCTTTTTTTTTTTTTCCTCTTCAATTTTATTAATCATTTCTTGCAAATAAATGGGCTACTGGCCACTTTGTTCTGTGCTTACAGATCTAGTGAAGTCACAGTAAATACTGTGTTAAGGACACTTAGTAATATGTTGTTCCTGGATTGCTTTGCAGTGCAGGCAATTGAAAAACAAGGAAATTTTGTTTCATGCAATAAGCTCAGATATTTCATGTCTTTCTATGTTTGCATAGCCAGTCCCTCTTCACTTGACTGCTTTTCACTCCCTCTGTTCTGCATTCTTACAGTTTCTGCATACTCTTCAGTCTTATTTTCTTACAACTACTTTAATGTTTTTTTTCCTGTATCCTCTTTAGTATCCAAGTTGCATGTTTTGAACTAGTCCCCCCAAGGCACTGCTCTTTTCCCATAAAATTTGTGTATTATCACAGCATTGTTACACCATGTTGGACCCTGACTCTGGGTCTGGACACTTTTTTCTATGTCATTCACTCTTTCATCCTGCTCGGGACAGGTGTTTCCCCTGTACAAGACCTTGGGAATATGAGATTCCCAGACTGATGCTGTCTCCAGTAAGCCACCCATGGAAACAGTGAGGGAAAGCCTTTCCTTAAAGGCAGTGCTGCAAGCCAAACCAGATCAAACCAGGAGGATGTCTCAAGAGGTGGCTGAAGCTGCTGCAGTTTATTCCTCTCTCTTTTGAGGAATGACAGTAATGATCAAGCAGTTGTTCTGCCCGTGCTTTGACTCTTCCAACAACTTATGCTGTAAGTTTTCTGCAGTCCTGGTTACCCTTAAAAATAAAGCTTTGGACTGTACAGCCCAGGGCTGCATTTGATCTTATCTTGAGCTTCACTCTAGAGGAGAGGTTGGTAGATTTAAACTTACGTCTTCTGCTTCCAGGCTACCAGGAGCTTCCTTAACAGTGCAGAGTCATGGGATATGCTGGTACATTCCTTCACTCTCTACAGAGGCTCTCATGCAGAGCTCCTTTACAGCAGCCCGGAAGGTTTTCCCTCAGGCCTGCTGAGATACTGGTCTTCTACGAGGACCTCCTTTGAAACTGGAAAATTCTTGCAGTTATCAGATCTGCCAAAAACGCCAAGGAAGGAGAGAGAAGTACTAGAAAATTGCGGTTTCCCAATCTCCATTTCTGTCCCAGTACTTCCCGCAGTTTGTTGCGGGAGGCTGTGGCTGCTTTGTACCTATGTGTCCCTCCTGTCTCAGTCCTGTTTTGACAGTGCATAGGACTTCCTGTTAGTGACAGGGCTGTCTGGCTGTCCCAAATCCCTGTTTCAGAACCTGGTCTTCCTTGTGAACCTCAACTCAGTAGGCTGACAACTGAAACTCAAGACTATACCAACAAAACACCTTTTAGCACTTATATTCCGTGCACATCAACAAAACACTCTTTAGCACTTATGTTCCACGCACTCGACTTTTTCACCTTTACAACTTCCCCAAATGCAAAACGGTTACTAACTACCTCTGCAAAAGATAAAGATGACTTGTCAGCCTGTGTTCCATGTTAATTTCACAACTCGCCACATCCTGGTAAATGGTTATTCATTTTGTCAGTGCTGTGTACTGACATCACAATTCAAAACATATATTCTTAAGTTTTCCTATGAAGAGTATTTCCAGGCTGGTATTTGTTTAGTCTCCTCTGTTGAAAATACAAAAGGAAAACAATTTTTTTGGGAGGGTGTGTAACTGTCTTGAAGCTCAGCTTTTGTAGTTTGATCTTGTGTCACCCTGTAGATAACATGTGAAGCTTGTTTCTCCTGGTATAGCTAAGGAAAATAATTTTGTTTTTTGTTATCTGCTCGTTGTTCCTCGCTTGCTTGGCTGTGTTTCTATATTTAACCAATTAAAATTTGTTGTTACTGCTACTTTTTGTGATTGAACTCAACCTCAGACTTCTGAAGAATGACCTCATGCATCTACTACTAGTCTCCCTTACCCTGGAGTTTAGCCATACTGGTTTACTGCTGATGTTTCTAAGAGTTTTTTAAAGGTGTTAAGCATTTGTTGTGTACTCAGGGTCTGGCTCCTCATGATTTCATGAAGGTTTAGGTTTTTTTTGTGGCTTCTTCTTAGGTTCTTTTAATAAACTTTCTCATTTTTCTAAAATCTTGTTTTTATGTGAAGTAGATGTGTTGGGTTTTTTTCTTTCTTTGTTTTTTTCTTTTGTTGCTCCTGCAAAGAGCATCCTGATTATTATAAATCCTCAATAGTAAGGTTGCTGTTGCTCAGTGTTAGTGGTGCTATGCTAGCAGTTTTTGCACCCTGAACAGCTGGAGCATTGTCCAAAACTCTTGTTCCTGAGCCCCCAAAGTCTCCACTGTAGAGCTCCTCTGAGATTTACCTATTTCTACCAGAATCTAGTTGACTAGAAGCTAGTTCCACTGTAGGATATGTGCATAGACATGGCAGGTATAAATCCAATCCTGCTTATTTTCACAACAAAGTCAGGAGTTGCTTAGCCTGTCTGGAAGCTCTGATTAGCCACTCCATTAAGCAGTCACTGATGGTATATAAAAGTGTGGTCTCAGCATCATATTCCAGTATGAGAATTAAAAGATTTAGGTGACAGTAGTTGAATACTCATGTACTGTCTGTATGAGAAACCTACATTTTAAATCCTGGTCCTCACCTTCCTGTCTGATGATGCAAATTCTGCTTCTTACTCTTCTGTCTGTGATGCGCACTTGGACTATGAACTGTTGACCCTTGTATCTTCTGGTCTGGGCCTCTGCTCAGTCTGTGCTGGGGCTCTCCTCACTAGAATTGTCCTATTCTTGTGTGCTTCTGCTGCAGAAGTGTGGTGGAAATGAGCTACTTTGCCATGATGAGAAGGCAGAGGATGGAACAGCCTTAAGAAAGAGAATCAAGTCTGGGTGCCAGCTCCTGATTCAGGAAGAAACTAGGCAGCCAGTAGCCTTTTGCCCTGTTATTCCAACCCACCTCGTAGTCAGTTCATCTTTTTTTTTTTTTTTTTATTGCTTGGGATAGGAAGGAAGGTAGCTAGAAGAGATTACAGAATCAAGTAAGAGAATCAGTTTGGGACATTGTTTTTAGTATCTGCCCGTCGTCTGCTTTTTAAGAGGTGTAAGCTTGGGGGTAGCTTTTCAGTTTTAATGCCAGATTAGGGGACTGGCCAAGTTCTAGCTTCACTTTTCCTTTTTATTCCAATATTCCAAACTTACTGATAATGGAAGATTTTATAGAGGGACAAAATATGCATATTGAGGATCTGGAGAAGGACACAGAGGGTAAGTGAAACAGACATGCTAAAATACAGGATTCACTGTCTGTGACTTTATGTTTCCAGGGGAGTCGTCTGGATGAACAAAGATGTTCCCTTCCAGCTCCTCTCAAGGTCAGGCCAAGTTGTTGTTGCCTCCTAAATTGCTGAGAATGGCAGATAATTACTGACCTGGCTTGCAGTGTACTTTCATACTGGAATGAACAGGGAGTCTACAAACATCCCAACAGCACTTACACACTTGCCTTTTTTATTTTCTCTTTTTTTTCCTAGTTGCTGCGCAAGAGGGTGAAACTATGTAGTTGAAATAGAGTTAACACTTCACTTTTTCTAACTTAAGTGGTTCCAATAAGAGTTTATTATTATTAAAAGTGTTAGTTTTGACTAAGTAATTTCTTAAATTTATTCAATTTAAGAGCTGTAATAATATTTATGAAACCACATAGCATTTATTTCAGTAGTCTGCTTGATGGCTCATAGAGATGCTACTAGAAAGTTGATTTGTTTTGCCCAATATTAAGGCAATAAGAACAGATTCCCATCTTTAAATCCTCAACTCTTCCTCTCCGTTTCTTCATCCTCAGCTCAGGCCCACTAACCTTAAAATTGAAATTGACCTTGACTCTAATCTTGGGATGACCTATAAAAAAAGCCATGTAGAGAATTGACATAGCTTTATTCTGACAGAGATAGTCAGTGCTCTATGTGGTGATGGAGGGGGCATCCAGGTGGCATAAATTGGCTGAGATACTACTTCTGTTCTCTGAGTCACACCTTGGCACTGCTCAGATGCATACCACAGATCAGGCATGGAGATGACACAGCCTCAATCTCACTGTAAATAACAGCACTTCTTCTACCATTCCTACTGTCATCCCTGTCTGCAGAAGGACAGCAGCTGTCTTAACACTGTGTGGAAGGAAAGGAGAGAGGCTGCCACTTCCAACCACATCCAGTTTGCCTATAGTTTGGCTACTTCCTCATTTTGCATGCCTATATTCCGTGTAGTTTGAAGGAGCAGGGTGGGTAAAATCTGACTCCTAAATTTATTGTTCTCCAAATTCTTTATTATAATGCTGAGACCTTGGAAATGGAGCCTAACCTTAAATCCTAAAGTAAAACTCTAAGGATGACCTAGGGCAGAATGGAAGCTGAGGGCGCAGTTTGCACAGTCATGAGAGCATAATACTTTAAAAGATGTCACGTGTTTTTACTAATGTCCTGTTCTGATTTCAGACAGAAGAGGAGTATATTCCTTACCCCAGCATCCATGAGGTAAGTTAGTACTGCCTCATGGCTTCTTCTCTGTTTGTCCTTGGACTTCATTGGTTTTTCAGCTTACTGGCCTTCCAGCTTACTGGCCTGTCAGTTTTAATGTTCTCTGTCCTTCTGAATAGGTATTACAGAAAGGGTGGCCGTATCCTCTCATTATCCTACCCCAGTTTGGGGGCTACTGGATTGAAGGGACTAGCCACAACCTCTCCAGCTTGAGTCCAGCTCTATCTGATGTACCCTTTTCCTGGAGTGGTAAAGTTAAACTGGAAAGTGACCCTACAGCCAAGCTGTACCGCAAACATTTTCTGGGAAAGGTAAGGGTGACCTTCAGAGCCTTCTTTGCCCATCCAGCCTCAAGGCTGAAAAGTTTCTCAGGCTTTTTCTGGGGGGACTTAAAAATGTCTGCACTGCTGCTGCATTTCAGTTCCTTATGATGCCTTGAACTGATGTAAATGAGGTACATACTACGATATGGTCTGTAGTGTTTCAGATTGGTCGTGTCCCCTTGTGAAGTGTGCATCATCCTGTGCATTAATAGAAAGATTTGCAGAGGAAATGCTTTTATTTAGTTAAGAAGGTCTTTTGAGGCTCCTATACAGATACCAGCCTTGGGATAACAAGTGGATGAAAGTGTAATAGTATTGGAAGTGGAAATGGTATTATTTTTAGAGGGGACTTCAGCACTGACAGTGCAAGCTCCTCAGTAGGAAGCAGAACAGTCCATTTCCCTCAGTGTATGGTCATTACAGAATATATATGATGAAACTGGACCTTGTGTTTTATAGTTGTTGATTTAAGTAAGTTTGGTGCTAGATGTTCCATGACTTTAAAAATTCCAGTTTGACACGTAGGAAAACAGAGCTAGGCCTCCTAAAGTGAACGTTTGCTGGCCAGCCATTAAGGTCCATCCGGGTGGGCCTGTTTAGGGAATTGATTGATTACCAGGCTGAATCTCAGGATGATATTAGCCGTAAGGAACAAGTGAGAAAAACCCATGATCTTTTCTGAGGTTTGGTTCATGGCACAAGGAGATAAGAAAGCCTGACAAGTATGCTCACACTGCATCTTATTCAGTGATCTCCCTCAGTGACTGCTCAATAAGTTCAAAACCAGGAGTAGATGGTGCTTTGCACAGTGCTGGGAACCTGTTCTGCAGTAGTTGGGCTTGTCAGAGTGATCTTATGTAGCGAATCTTGTTCCACAACACTGGAAAATGATATTAATACGATTTATAAATAATTAGGAAAAAAAAGGAAGCCTTCCTGGAGGCTTCCCCTCAAGACCGACAGATCTGCTGTGCAATCTGTTAATGGACATTTATCCTGTAACCCTCTGGAAGCTTTCAGTATGCCAACTGTAATTATTTTTCTGTCATGGTAAATTTAGGGTTGTGCTTGAAGGCTTACAGAGCTAGGTAAGACGAGAAGCAAATTTGGATATGATTTTTTCAGTGCAATTGTAGGATTCACTGCTGACCTGATATCACAAAACAGTTGAGGTTGGAAGGGACCTCTGAGGCTCATCTTGTCCATACTCCTGCTCAGGCAAGGCCATATCATCATTGTTCCTTCTGAGTGAGATCCAGGACTTCCTCTATCATCAGGCATCGCATTTGCAAAGTGCCCAACCATCAGTGCCTCAGTACTACAGAAAACCTCTGTTCTATATTCTTCCTTTTCTGGTGTCCAGCATTTTATTCTTTGCCTTAACTGACATGAATGTGTGTCCATGTTCAATTAAACATGCAAGTTTTTGAGCAAGCCAGTGTCAGAAAAGAACAAGGTGAACAGGACTTTTGTGTCACAGAAAACTCTACCCATGGCTAGAAAACTTTCCCCAAGGTTTAAAAGCTTAGTTAAGGAGAGAGCTCAGAGCTTTTCCACTAGAAGAATATTTCTCCAGTGCAAAGTTAGTGATACTAGTGATTTTGATGCTGTCTGTGTTGGGTCTTTTTCTTGTTGGTAACATGGAAAGTTTATTTCAGCAATGTCAGGAAAGGTCTCTTTTGCTGTGTCGGCTGAACCAACAGTTGTGGTGGCTGGGGGGCCAGAGAGCCCAGGTACAGAGGGGTCCCGCTGGTGGGTAGGCTCCAAAGTGCAAGACTCCTCTTTACCTCAGTGAGAGAGGCCTCTCCCATTGACCGTATGGAGATTCGGTCTGTCTGACTGGCCAACAGACAGACGCCCCTTGCATCCCTTAAGAGGATGTAATCCAGCCCCCACTCTGTCCCCTCCTTATCCCCACTGGCTGTTGTTGTATTACCCCACTCCCTCCTGTATCCCTACATAAGTCTATCCCGAACAGAAGTGTGTCCTTGCTGCTTGCTCCTTTGCCCCTTGCCCCCTTTCCCCTTTGCTGCTTTCCCTTTGCTGCTTTGCCCCCTGCCCCCTTTGCCCTTTGCTGCCTCCTCCCTTGCCTTCTTGGCCCTTGCTCCCTTGCCCCTTGCCCCCTTTGCCCTTGCTGCCTCGCTCCCTTAGCCCCTTTCCCCTGCCCCCTTGCTCCCTTGCCTCCTCCGTTGCCTCCTTGGATTGCATCGAAACAGATAAGTAATAAACTTTAGTGCTTTAGCGAGGGCTGCCTGTAACTCTTTTGCCTTTAGTGATGCCTGAGCTAGGTAGCTCAGTGTGAGTGGCTGTGTGTTTCCATCGCACTGGTGAGAGAGCTGGCTTGCGAGGTGCCAAGAAGCACCGCCAGGGGTTCCTTAGCTAAAGGTTCCCCTTGGAACAAGCAGCAGTCACTCCACCAACACCCACACGGCGATACTCTTTCATACTTTGAATAATGGCAAATAGTTCTTAGCTGTAGAAGAGTCTGAAAGCATCATGTAGTGGGACAGGCATAGCCAATGGTTTAGGGAATATCCTTATGAGCAAGATGGGAGATCAAAGTATTGTGTTGTACAACAAACTTAATATGCATGTCTGTGTTGTGGGTGTGCATATGTAGATCGCTCAGACTCGTACAGTTCTGTGATACTTTTTGCAGAACATCTTACAACAGACCCTATAAAACAACCACCAAAAAAAGTGCTAGAACATTCGAGCCATAGCTCCATAAGCTCCATGGCTTTCTTTGCCGCATGATCTGTATTTTATATGATGATTACACAGTAAGATTTATTTAGCCTTTAGGAAGAAGGCTGTAAAACCTTATGTCTTATACTGTGGGAATTGCTCAATGTCTATGTTGTTTTTCAAGGCTCTAATAAAGAGAAGTAGCATGAAGCCAGGAAGGATTTAGTTAAGGTACACAGTGGAACTGCCAGTCAAATAAACTTAGGGTGCAGTTTCACAAGCACTTGAAGCTCTCGGTGCTGATGAGAGAAGCTTTCTTGCTACGCATTCATATGTGATCGTGTATTTCTCCTTTATGCTGTCCTTTCTTTGTGCTGGTAAAAGTTGCTGCAGATGGCAGATGTCTTACTAGCTTTATAACTTCTCACGCAAACTGTCATCATTCCTTGTGTGTTCTGTTAGTCTTTTCCCTTGGCCCATGGAAGATACTTAATTGTTTTACAGAGATCTGTTTGAAATCCAGAACTACCTTTCAGACTATATTAAATGTTACAGAAACTGCTTCTATGGCTGAACAAATTTGTACTTAATACATAGGTCATCTCAGCTCCAGGGTATCTTGTCATCACTGACTTGCAGTCTTCAGTATCAACTGTAAAACCTTTTGATGGTTCATCTCTAAGCTTCAGGACAGCTAACAATAAAGGCTGCTGTCCATTGAAGGAATCTGACTCTGACTTCTGTTGCCTATGTATTTTTACAGAGAAAGAAAATCATAAGGAGTAAATTATAGGTTTATTCATGTATACGACTGCTCAGATCTCGGTTTAAACCTCAGGCTTACATTCAGGATCAAGCTATATAGCCAGAGTGGCTTTGACAAGGATTCAGTTATCTTAAGACCTCCACTAATTCTGGTGCCCATTCCCCTGTGAGGATTGCATCCATTTGTGCAGCTCTGCCTGGCTATGCCAGCTGCAGAGCCAATAGCCCAGTCTCCAAAGCAACTGAGATCCGCCTGTATCGGACCTGCTGGGGTCTGGCTTAGAAGTCTCATCAAAAGGCATCTTGATTTCTGGTCTTTGCAACTCAGTGTTACTTTTAGCCACAGCTAACCTCAGGCTTTGGCTCCTCTTCTTTTGGTTTGCCTTCTAGTTCTGATTTTTGTTGGCCTTGTGCCGTCTTTTTCCTTAACAGCCTGTCTTGGGCATCTAGCCTGGCATTTGACTTCTTTGGTTTATGGATTTTGATTCTAGACTTCAACTGACCATGGAACATGGTCTTGCTTTGCTCCTTGAATCTGTCTATTCCTCAGCCGCTCTGTCTTTCTGCTCTTGGTCACAGTGACTTACTGCTCCTGATTCTTGTTCACATCCCAAAAACCTATTAGTTTCCAGAAAGTCGTGGTCAGGAGATATAAACTGTCCTTTGTGGCTTCCTTTGATTTCAACTTTTCTTCCCATGTACTATCACTGACCAGTGTGACAGATCACACTGGACTTATGTGATTCGAACACTGCAGCTAGAGGCCATATTATTCTGTTTGCCTCTTGGCTGCTCTTAGACCTTACCTTTATCAGACTGTCTCATTTGATCAGCCATGGAACCTTTTGCCTGTAAGTCAGTATCAGGGCAGTTCTGGGTGTTGGGGTTTTTCTGTCTCAAAGAGGAGGTGAGGACAATGACATCTTTAATACTTAAAAAAGTTAGCTACACCTTCACATTTTGGTTTAGGGTAGTGACTGTAGTCTTACTTACTCCTGGTTTTTGTTTCAAAGAGAGCAAAGAGAGGATTGGCTTATGTCTGTTAACTTCAAGTTGGCTATGTCCACATAGATATCAGAGTATTTCACTGGACGTATCTTTATTTCTGGCAGTGAGTCAGAACTATGACTAATACAAAAAATTTAGACAGCAAAAGACAATCTTACCAGTGTTTTGAGAGAGGTTGCAATCCATCGGAGCCAGAACAGACCTTCTAGGCATATATATATATATATACACATGTATATGTGTGTGTGTATATATATATATATATATATTCTATATATTCTAGGCAAAAGACTGAGGAAGGAACTGACAGACTAGCAGCCATTTTTTATCAAATTGCACTTTGCTCCCACTGAGTTCTTCACTAATTTATTGTGCCAGGAGTATTCCTTTCACAGAACACTTTCCAAGTCGTGCAAGTTCTGATTGTACAACTGAATACAACTTACTGTCCCACTTCTGTGTCATGCATGAGGATGCTTTTCCACTAGGATGATGGGAGCGATCAAGGCATTTCTGCGTGATTTCACCTAAATAGTATTTTCATTGTGCTGGAGGTTTCCATTCACATCCTGTGTCAGAAGGCTTTAACCTTTTGATGTTAGAGGTTATATAGCAACATATATGATATAACAATATACAAAATATACATTGCTATACCTAGGCCACTGGAACATGGCTGTACACCCAGGAGAAATGTATGGCCACAGCCACTTACGTGTAGAGACTGTGAAAACGTTTACAGTATGTGTCACTGTTTGGCTGAATGACTCTGTTCCAGGCACACTCCACTAAACCTCAGGCAGTGTTAGTGGCACTGCTGAGAACAGTCTTCATCTGCAAAACCTCTTTGCTTACTGACTGTATCCTTCCTGAGATGTGAGCACTCTTGGAGTTCAGCCATTACTCTTTCAATAGAAAATTCCCACAACCACATCCAGTTGAATATCTGGAAGACACTGCTTATTCAAGCGGAATCTGAGTGGATACAGGGAAAGTCCATGAAAGATACGATTTTATTTACAAGAAACTCAATTTCTTCAAAATGTGTTGCTGAATGTTCTAATACTATTCCTTCTCAGGAGCCCTTCTGATGTTGGACAGGTGAGGAGGAACTGAACTGACCAGATGTGCTTTGACTGATATGCTCATGCACTGATGATCAAGTGGGCTGGAAGACAACATACACACATCTTCAAGCATGCTACTGCTAGTTAAATTAAAAATTAGCTAATCTTGAGTGACAGGTTATGTGCAAAAAAACCAACTTGGTAAACTTCTCCAGGAAGTGTGTTGGTAATAATGCATTTTGGTTTTCTGTTTGCAGGAGCACCAGAACTTTTACTCCAGTGACATGTCCTTGGGCTACCTCGTACTTTCTGTGAAGTATGAACAGATTGAGAAGCAGGAAAATCTACGCCTGTTGCTGAGGTAAGAGTGCCTGCTATTGAAGTGTACATTACTGTGCTGTGTCTCTTGTCTTACCTTGCACTTCCTCTGCATAGATATGGGTGTGAACTTCATGTCTTTCCTCTGGAGAGAAAAGAAACTGCAAAGAAACCTTTGAGCCTTTTTTTTCTCGCCTTTAGCTCTTGAGTTCCTCTCAGCAGTCTCCTTAAGTAAGCTGGTGTGGTGCTTACAGGTGCATCTTTGTAGTACCTCTGTGAAAAATACCTGTTCTTCCCTCAAATGGAAAATTTTTCTGTTTATTCTGTCTACTTAAAGACATGTGAGTACTCTCTAGGAGAATATGGGTTCTCTAATGGAGGACAGCCTAGCCCAGGCTTTGTACTTGAGACTAAGGCTCCCTTGAAGGTGATCTAGAACATTCCCTAGATTACCAGGGCAGTCTATGAAGCCGTAACCCTTAGAGAGGGTTATGAAGAGAGACATTACCTAGAGAGAGCTGCTGACTGAACTAGAAGAAGAACAGAGAAGGGTCTTGCATAGGTGAGAGGCCACTGCAGAGAAACTTTTTACCACAGTATGGGCTGGGTGCACTCCCAGTAGGCAGTATGCTACTGGAACCAAGTGATGTCCAGTTGCCGCTGACAAGGATTTGTTCAGGACTGAGAGAAAAAATGGTTGCATAGGAATTAGCTACAAGAAAATCACTGGTGGGTTTCCTCCAGTGTCTGCAGAGAATGCTTCAGACTGCCAGCAATAATCTGGGAATAAAGAGAAAGCCTGTTTGTGAGCTGTGCCTGGGAATGTTTATCTTCCTATGTGGAAGAGACCAGGCAAGAACAAATGGGTAGTTATTCCTCTATTAAGATATTTTATTATATGCAGTACTTTTTGCTCAATAGCTTGTTTATAATAGTTTGAAGAGGCTTTTGACAGCCCAATATTTCTTCTTCCTTAGAAAGATATCTCTCCTTAAATACACATATAAAGAGGAAGGCAGCTTTTCTCTGTCAGCTTTCTGGAACAATGCTACACCAGTTTCTACTTCCTTTACTTTGCGTAGTTCTGCTTTCCTAGGCTATTTCTAACAGACCTTTTAACAATCTTTCAAGCCCTCTTTGATGATGGGAATCCCTTATTATGCTGTGTCCATGAACTGTATTTTGACATTTAGATTTCTGTGAAAGAAAATGGTGTATGGGGGAAAGCAAAATACTTCTTCAAGGCAGACAAGAGTGCAAAGGAGCAAAGAGACTAAGGGCTCCTGTTTTGTCTTCCTCTGCTCACCACAAGTGATGGGCAGTAAGAAGTGAAAATACATTGCTTTTCCAGTGATTCTATGCACCAGGGTTAAAATTAACCCTCTGGAATTAACTGCTTTAACAATACTCTGAAGAAATGGCTACTCTTTCTTTAAAGAGCCAGTGTTGCTTGTGTCTTCCTTCAGCCATGTCTCTAATGCCTTTTTTGTTTTGTGTCAGGACTCGTACTGGTACCAAACATGACCTAATTCCCATTTCCTGTCTGAATGAGTTTCCCAATGCTGTTCAGATGGCAAAGGTGAGATCCATGCTTGCCTATTTGTCTTAAGGCCTCATTCTTCAAGTTATTGTTACCTCTGTCCTGCCATTTCCCTCTTTTTCTACTATTCCCCAGTAGAACTGTCATATAGTTCCATTTTACCCTTCCATTTACCGTCTCTTCTTTCTCTTCTAATTTTACCTCAGAATTTTTGCCTGAAGGGGCTCCTGTCAGATAATTATAAACAGTGCCTACACTCTCACGCCTGCAGCAAGCCAGGGCACATGATAATCACACTTCTGTTTCCCTGTCTCTCTCACTCAACAGCTACTGTGTGAGGATGTGAATGTTGAACGCTTCTTTCCTGTCCTCTATCCCAAGGTACAGTGTTCTGATATGTCTGTATATCACTTTTCCATTAAGGTCTGGCTAATGACATCCACTTGATAATTTCTGTTTTCGTTACCTCAGGCCTCACAGCTTATTGTTGCATTTGATGAGCACGTCATAAGCAATAACTTCAAATTTGGGGTCATCTACCAGAAACCTGGACAGGTAAGACCCATCAGATCCCATGGTACTTGAGGCAAAATGCAAAGAGTCAGGTGTCTTAGCTTAAAGAATGTAACAGCGGGGTCTGCACTGTCCAGAAGCAGTGGCGTGGAAGCAGCAGTGTTTGTGCAGTGCTGTGGTTCCCTTGGCATGCCTCTTCCACCCCCAGTGTCCCTGGAGCTGTAGGCTTTGTGAGTCTCTGAACCCTAGTTCTAACCCTCATGGCAGCTCGGGGCTGAGGCACAGGACCCCAGCACTACAGGTGGTACAGATCAGAAATGTAGTCAAGCAGAGATGTTTATTGGTTGAACTGTCTATAGAAATTACTGCCTGTTCTTTGTACTCCTTGTGCTTCTTACTACTTCTACTTTACTTCTGTAGACAACTGAAGAAGAAGTCTTCAGTAACACAGTAGAGAGTCAGGGTTTCCTGGAGTTCCTGGATTTCCTTGGTGACAAGATTCAGCTGCAGGATTTCCGTGGGTGCGTACTCAGTGCAGCTGGAAAGCCGGATTAAGTTAGGGAACATCATGTGTTCGGAGGCTGTGACTCTGTTACAGCCCAGCTTCCGGAGAAGTGCTGTGTCTTCTGAATCCCAGTGCAGGTGAAGAAGCCCCAGATGCTTTTGTCAGCCATCATGTCTGAGAACTAGTTGGAGCTTAGGTCTCTGCTAGTATTTTGATTTAAAGATCTCCTGGTATCTCAAGCTGACCGACAGTATCAGCAAAAAATAATTTTATTTGGCAGTGCAAATGCAAGTTTGTTTCACAGTGGTATGGGGCAGTATTGTTTCAGGCTCTTTCTGTGGGGCAGCCCATCTCTTTTGTAGTTCTAAGATATGGAGTGTGATTCTCAGAAGAATGCCAGAGAAGGTAGCTACTATGAGCATCCCTGATTTAGCTTCATAGCTTTTAGCAAGCTGGTATGTTCACCAGCACAAGCATGGTGCCACTTCAGTCAGGCATTGGTTTGGGGAAGATTTGGTGCCTCACTATCACTGATTTCCTAAAAATTACCTTTGATGGTCCTGATGTGCTAGTGTTACTGATACTGTCTATCTTCTCTCTGCTCTCTCATTTCTGTACTGCCTGACCTATGGTGTGGATTTACTCAGGTTTCGGGGAGGCTTGGATGTTACCAGAGGTCAAACAGGCACCGAGTCAGTCTATACAAATTTCCGGGGGAAGGAGATCATGTTTCACGTGTCCACAAAGCTGCCCTTCACAGAGGGAGATTCCCAGCAGGTATCAGAAGGAGGAGTAAGGATTACGACAGCGTGGCTGGGAGAGGAGGGGTGTTTGAAGAAGGACTGCATAGAGGGGAGAATGACTGACTGTATAATGTTGGGAATTATGCTTGGAGTAATGGCAAAAGTAGTGATGAGGGGTTTGGTTGAACAGATGGGTTTGAGGTGTTAGGCAGACTGATGTTTGAGGTCTCATCATACTGTTCGGCTCTTTTTCACCTGCCTTCTCTCTTCATTATTTCTTTCCAGCTTCAGCGGAAGCGTCACATTGGGAATGACATTGTAGCCATCATTTTCCAGGATGAAAGCACACCTTTTGTCCCTGATATGATTGCTTCTAATTTCCTACATGCTTATGTGGTAGTTCAGCTCACTCATAGCACCACTGGGGACACTCTCTACAAGGTAACTAGGATCAGTAGATTAACCTTTACCTATTTTGATCCTTGAAGTGGAAACTGGTTCTTGGGCCTTTGGGAGAGGGGCAGGTTCAGCCAGATGTTGTCCTGACATCTTGAATATCTACATCTGAAAGCAGAGTGTAGTTGTATGCTTTTCAAAGTAGCTGCTGAATTTCTGAAGCTTAAAGCTTTGGAATTGAAGCAGAAAGAATTCAGATAAAAAATTCTGTTTGCTTCGAAGAGCACAAGGCACAATTGATCCCACTTTGGGGATTTTCTTGCTTACATTGTGTAAGTCAAGTAAAATTCATGTCTGCATTGCCCGTGCTGCACAGCACAGTGCTTGCAGCTTGCCCTGCATGAGGCTGCAGGTCCAATACAGCTGGTTGACCTAACTGTGGAATCTAAGCGAGCTACACCTGCTTCTGAGGATTCCAGAACTGTTGCACATCTGGCAGGGAAGTGTTTCCTGTTAGGGCCCTCCAGCTGAAAGAAGCCCTGCTAGAGCCCAAATTAATTATCTGCAGCCTTTGGACGTAGCTTGTTCTCTCTCTGACATGACTTTATATGGATATCTGTATAACTTAATGTTCAACTTTCAGTCATGCTGAGAGAGCAGAAAATATAAAGAAACTTGCATTTGTGCTGGATTCACCATTGTAGAAACATTTTAATCCAAGTGCCATGTGTTGTATTATGTAGGGATTTTCACTGGGTGATGATGAGTCCTTATGCCTTGGAGGTCTACAGGAACACCAAGAATATCAAAATTAGGACAGGATCCCCATCTCCTCTTCCACCAAGAGGGTGTTGGTGGTGGAGCAACTACCTTCCACTGTTCCCTATGGTTTGGGCAGCTGGTTTGTAGTGAAAGCCTTGTGTTGATCAGAGCATGGGGTTCCAGGTCTCCTCTTGCTCTCTGTTTTGTAGGGCACAAAATTTCACTGGACTTTTTAATGACAAGGAAAGAGCTGGGAAAGCTTGCTATTTGTCGTGTGTCTTCGTGCTGTTGTTTTCATCTTTGCCTGTCTGCAGTACCATTTTTTTTCGTTAGTGTAATAGGGCTGCTTCATTCCATGAAGAAGAAATCATCCCAGTAATCACCCTAGAGGCAATGCAGAGTTTTCTGTAAAGGCTTTTCTAAACGACCTTTAACTGATGCTGCCTTGAGAGCTTTGTAGTACACAAAAGACTGCCATTTGGCAGATTTCTTTGCCATCCCTTGTTCCATTTCCTTAACCTTTAGTGCCTGCTGTTGAACTGGAATATTAATGGAATTTATTTCACAAAATCAATTTTTGCAATCAGAAAACTAAAAATGCAGAGCAGGATTTTAACTGGTAGGTATCTATTAGGAGAGAGATGGAGGTGGCCTACAACGTGAGAAGTCTGAATTAAATCAAGAGCCCATTTCCTTCTTCTTCTTATTAAACTCACATCTCTCAGTGGCTCTGTGACATTTATTTGTTGTTATTTTGAGGCACTTGTTGTTATGACATTGTTCCCTCTTGTATGGAACAACAAATAATGGTCTTGTTTCATCTCAAACATGACATAAAAAATAACTGTGAAATATTGTGAAGTAATGTATGTATTTGATAAGATAGTTAAGATATAATTATAGGTAAGTGCTGTGAAGAAACAAGTGACTGTGTGAAAACTGGGCTGCATTGCGGTTACTTCTTTAGACATTTGTATGTCATTAGGAGCATGCTAAAAATAAAAAAAATGAAACCTGTCTCTTACTGGGAAAATGCATTTGCTTGTTTACCACCTGTAACTCGGAGAGGCAGTGGCACTGAGATACTTTTCTCAATGTGTGGTGTATCTCCACCAAGGATTCTCTGTTAAAAAAAAATAGGTCTGTACAACCACATTGACAAAGGTTCTTTAGTGGAGGTTAATCTTGCAGGCTGAATAGGGGCATTTTTTTCTTCCTAAATATACTGGTTATACTAATTATTATTAAAAATATTTTTAAAAAAAGCAGTTCAGCTTTTTTTTATTGCTCTTACCTTGTGCACATCTAGCTGACTGAATTTCTGGGAGATAAATGAGCACATCTATCCACTGAGTTCAGGAACAGAGGGATGCACAGGACATGATATTACATCTCTTTTGTATAGGTAAATTATTTAGAAGGAATCAGATCTATGATAGTAGTTTGATGGTCTCACTTGTGTTCTGATACTAATTTTTTTCCCCTTATATTATTTCAGGTTTCAGTCACAGCCCGAGATGATGTCCCCTTCTTTGGCCCCCCTCTGCCAAATCCAGCCATATTTAAAAAGGTTTGTTTCTCTGGTCCAGTGTTAGATGGCAGGAGATGTGGTGCACACACTTGTGTGTTCTGAGTCTGTATTGTCAGTCTGGCTAGAGGACTTTGGAGGTCCAAAGAGTAGTAAGCAGAGCTTTTATAATGTGATATTTTTACTACTGTTTTCATCTCCAGTTTAGTCTAGTCTTCATCTTGTCTTGTAGAGTGCAGAGTTTCGTGAATTCCTTCTGGTCAAGCTCATCAACGCCGAGTACAGCTGTTATCGAGCTGAGAAATTTGCTAAATTAGAGGTGGGTCTATTACCTGGCTGCTTCCATTAAAAATTACAGTTATAGATGTAATAAGTATATTATTATCAGATAAAGAAAATACAGTAACATTTCTGACTTCTAATTTTGTGTTGCTTAAGAAAGGAAGATGAAATGTGATTTTACTCAGTTATGGGATACTTCCTTTGTATTTCTTAGCAGATGTGGTAGAATATGAACAGGTGCATTTTAATATAAAGATCTAATCCTCAGGTAAGGATGGGAATATGATTCATATATTTTGCTGGAGGAAATTCTGTATTAGCTGAAATTCAGTATTATGCTGCAGGATGCATACTGATATCACTGATTTTTGGTTCAAGGTACCAAAATTCTGTTCCAGACTCTGCTGTTGCTTGATCTAGAAAAAAACATGTCTCAGTTTCATCAGCTGTAAAGAAGTGTTCTCTATGACTTTCTTTAGAAAGAGTTTAAAAGGGCTGGGTGTTACTGCAATATATTTTGTAACTATGCAGTTAAAACCACTTCATACTGTTTACAGTAATTTTCATGGGTTTTTGTTGTTGTCATTGTTAGTCTTTTGGGGTTTTTTGTTGTTTGCTGGGTTTTTTTAAGAAGGATGCGAGACATTGAAAAAACAGGAAAAAAAATCTCTCCACTCCCAATAAAAGCTGTTCTCATTTCCAATGCTGATGCAGGAAAGAACACGGAGTGCCCTCTTGGAGAGCCTTTTTGAGGAGCTGCAGCTTCGCAGCCGCAGCATGATGGGATTACCTGTAGGGGAGGATGACAAGATAGAGAATGGCAGTGGGGGCTTCCTCGAGAACTTCAAGGTGAGCCTTTCTACAGACCTACAGTGTGGTCCAGAATTCTGTACTGGCCCTTAGAAGTCAAACTCTTTATGCTTTGTGTTGGTGTCAAGTGTCAGATATGGTTTTATTCCATGACTTACAGAAAAAGGAGTCAGTGTTTGCAAGAGGAATTGTAATAACTAGGAGCAAGGGGCTTTCAGTTCCTACAGCCTCTTTCAATTAATTTTCATTATAACTGAAAGAATTGCAGGAGCCGCTGTAAGAGTTTCTAACCTATCTGTGAGTGTACTGTCTAGAAAATCTGTGATGCTTTACTTAACCTCTAAAATCCAGAGTTAATTTAGCTTTTTCAGTGTAAATTGCATGTTTGGGGGTTTTTATTGGTGATTTTTTTTAATAAACCAGGGAGCGGAGCTTTCTTTTAAAAGTGATCAAGATGATTGATATGAGAAAGCAAAGTTTTCATATGAATGGGCAAACTGAGTTTTGAACTGATTATGTAGAGAGGATCTTATATCTGCTTTCCTATCTACTTGCCCTTTCCCACTTCTGTGGAAAGTGCCTTGACACTTGTTTTATATAATAAGTTATCTGTCTGGAAAGAGAGATGTGTTATAAATAGCATTTCTTCAGAAGACTTTATGGCTTTATATGGTGGGTCAATAAGAGTTACTAAGGTCTGTAAAACTAACCTCTTCACGTATAGGTTTGGTAGCTGTGTGCATGACTTTGGTCAGATCTGGGACGCTTTGGTGAGGTGTATTTTTACATACAAACTGCCTTTGCTGTTAACCATGAATTTTAACCCATCCATGTCTCGCACTAATTCTTCCAAAATGTCCTTTTATGACTTCTGGCAGATGCTGTGATTTGCATGTCCTGTACACAGATGACATTTTTTAAAGGCTGAGTTAAGTCAGAAAATGGCTTTTTCAAATGCTGCAGATTTTGATATGGCTGTTTTCCCCTTGAAACCAGAACTCAGGTTCATACGGGACTGAATCTTACAGCCTTGAACAGGAGTTCGATTTTGTGTTTTATAGACTGTCCTGGATAGCACTGCTCTAGATGATGCTGGTTTATCCAGTGTGCTGGGATACTGGTAGGAAATCCCTATTCATTGCAGTAGGAGAAGGGAAGTGAAACTAGAGAATGTACTTGAGGAAGAACTCTTCCCAGAGCTCCATGAATCATCTAGGACCAAAACTGGGCAGTATCTAAGGTGCTGCCTTCTAGGAGTTAGGATCTGTGTGGTTCTGGTGTCGGTCTGTCACAACTTCCCACTCAATCTGTGGTGCTTCTCATACTACCCTACCGTGTGCATGTCTATATGTGTATATCTGTGTTTGTCTGTTTCCCTGCCTCCCTCCTGTTCAGCGGGTGATCAGAGGCCGCAGCCAGAGCCTGGATACCATGGGGATATCCATGAGAAAGCAGCAGCCAGCCACCCTGCCCAGCCGCCCAGCTACAGCTGGCCTTGCCCTCAGCCAGAGTGTCGCCGAGGGCCCTAAGGCCATTGCTGCGGTAAGGTATTCGGGTGGGCTGTAAGAAGAGAACCCGGCATACCTTTGTAACCACTCATACATTTCCTTTCCCTGTTAGTTTGCCCTCTTGTCCCACTGTGAATCTTTTTGTTCTATCATCCCATTTCACAAGTGGTGACAGCATGTGTTGCAGTCTGTTTTGTCTGTGCCCATCTCTAGCCCCAGTTCATGTGTAAACTAGAGCTGAGATTGATGCAGACTGGGAGAAGAAAGCCAAACATGATTCTACATCAGACATCTATCTCTGCTGTCCTGGATTAGATCTTGTATGGTGCCGTGTATTAAAAAATGCATGCACTGTAGTTTGGCTGGAATGGTACTGTATTGTCATATGGCAAGAGCTGAGAACATAAGGACACTAGAACTGTTTCATTTTCTTCGATTTCACCAATCAGACTATTTTCTGTAATGTAATTAGGTGCACAAGATATTCAAGGTGCTGTTTTCTGTAAATAGAATTTGCATGTCGGGAACAAACAGGAGAACTAATAAAGTTTGGGGTGAGAAAAAGAATGAATATTTCTAGTCACGATCAAAGCCTTTCTTATTTGATAGGGTTACTAAACATATGTGACCAATGAATTAAAAATCTATGACAAATCTTTCCAGAAAAGGATCCATGTTTCTGATGTTGAAAATATGGTTATCTTGGCCAAAGTGCATCCAACTGGTTGTGGTCTCTGCACTAGTGATGTCAATACAGGCAAACTACAAAAAAAATGTCTCTGAGTAAGCCAAGAAGGTGCCCTTCAGCGTGAAGATTTCTTGGTGACAGTTTACTTGGTTGTATGCATTCTTTATGTCAATACAACAAAGTCACAGCTTACTAATGACTTGGGTTTGCTGCCTCCTTTGCTTCTTTAACTTCTGGTTTTCTTTGCCTTTCTGGTTCTGCCTTTTCTCTCACCATATGGGGATGTGTCCCTTCCCAAGCCTGTTTCTCTGTATACTGGCTGTGTTCTGCCTTTGTTTCTTTATATCTCTGTCCCTTTCTCACACCACCTTTGTAAGCCCTGACTGCTCTTGCTCGCTGACAGAAAGTACTCCTTGCACTGGTGGAGCTGAGCTCTCATATTGCAGTGAAGGAGAGGATCTGGATCCACGCTGCAAACTCTTCTCCTATGCTTTCAGTTCTCCGCAGCTTTTCCTGCCTTGTTCCTCTCCTTTCTGTCACGCTTTCCTTTTTTCTAGTCTTTTGCCTTGCCTGGTAGGAGCCCATCACGTACTCGAGCCAGCCGCTTCCACGGGCGACGGAGTAGTGCCATTGGCATTGAAAACATACAGGAGGAAAAGAGGTATGAGCTGTGGGAAGATGAGACAAAGAGGGTAAAAAAAACAGTAGGAGATGAGGAAAGGAACATAGAAAGGCACATACAGGCAGAAGGGGAACCATCAGGAATGACAACTGAAATGGAAAAGGTTGGAATGGGAAGAAAAGGGACTGATTATCGACTGATGGAGAAATGGACAAATAACAGAATAGACAAAATTAAAAGAGGACATTTGGAATTGGGGAGAATCAGTATTTGAGGAAGAATGGAAGAAAGTGAGTGGAGGAACATTATAAGATGACTCTTAAATATTGTGCAGTATGATCCAGGACTCTTGAGTTTCCTATTCTTTACTCATCACTTTTAGAAGAGAGTCAGATGAAAGGCTGGTATTTGGGAAGGCGATGCTTGATTGTTTGTTTTCATGTTAAAATACTCAAATAGGCAGAACTTCTGGTAACTTAAAGGATTTTTTAAAACAAGCTTTAAGTCAAAATGACTAGTTTAAGTTAGATCGTCTGAGAAATAATTAATGGATAATATACAGCTTCAAGGAGTGACTTGGCATATTTGACAGAATTATAACCATTCAAAAGTTGTCTACTGGTCACGAGAGATTATTTAGTTAAATTATAAATTTCTCTCAGCTCTAGCTGAGACACCTTTTTAAGATTATACGAGTCTCAAAAGTCACTTGAATGCTCTGCATCTAATATGCAGTTTTCCCAGTTGCAAGAATTCCAAGAAACAGCTTAAAGACTAGGGGCAAAAAGGGGAAAGTCATCTCTAATGTGGAAACTAGTTATTTTAGGATGAAATTACTGCATTTCCCCTTCTTTCTTAATGAGGTGCCTATGGCCTAATCTGAATAAAAATAGAACTTTTTTTGAGAAAAATTAAATCTTCAGAGACAACTGCCCTGTAACAGTCTAAACCAACACAGTAGCCACAGCTCCTCACTACTTTAAATACTTTTGTACCTTAAGCAGCTGTGTCCCTCAATCCATTACTTTGTGTATAACAGCCTTTTCTATCCCCTTGAAGGATCTGTAAAACTTTTCTACTACAGGGAAAACCCCTGGATTTTTTTTTTTCTCTGCCTTTTGCTTGGAGGGATCTGATGAACTAATTGGCTTATTTAGCTTTCCTTTTGCATACTTGTAAACTTGGATGTGAGGAACAGGGAGCCTTAGCTTATATTCTCTGAAAGACTTTTTGGGTCATTCTTGAAGGTGCAGTTTCATTAGCAACTGCTCTTACAGTTCATTGTTATTGAAAACAGATGCAATACTTCCCCTCTGTCCCTTTCAGCTACCCAATCCTGACTATTCCTTGTGATGATTGCTCAGATCCCTTGTGGGCCTTTCGTGGAACTGATTCAGCCCATTAATCAAATAGAAAAAGTATCAACTTTCTTTCACTGGCTTAATTGTCTGCCAGGTTCTGCCATGAACTTGCTCATGGAGAAGTCTGATGCGTACCAGGGCTGGTGGAAAGTGCACTCAGCAAGAATGCAGGAGGCTGGAGCATGCTCTCTTTCTGAGAACAGTGAACTCAAAGTGTCATTTCTGACATTGCCCTGAAGCTGTAACTTAATGATATGCAGGCTTTGCTGGCAGACCTGACCCAGTCCATCCTGCTTGTTAGTGTGTTGTTGGAGTTTCAGGGTTGTTTTAATTTTAGAATGACTTTTTTTCAGGGTAATTTCCAGTCTCACAAACAATTGTATTAGCATTAGTGAGGGTATCAGAAACTCTGATTTGAGGGGCACAGGTAGGATCAACTGACCAAGAGAGCAGAGGAAGAACTTTGTGACAAACTCTATCACTGAAGCCCTAAAAAAACCCCCAAAATCCTTCAGTTATCCTTTCCTTAATTAAATGTACCTCTCATTTTAGTTACTCACACAGACAACTTTCTTCAGAGGTATCTTGACAAGTCCTAGTAGCAATAACACTTTTGTAGCATCATATTTACACTCTCTATTAAATCCTATAGCTTCTTAAGACCAATGAAATGGGGAGGATAGAAGAAAAAGTTAAAAAATTAAAGGTGAATACCGAAATTAATTTAGGCTTTTATATCAATTCAAAAGGAGCTTAAAGTTGGCCATTTCTAGATGTCACATGTCACATCTAAGGAGTCTGCCCTTTTCAGCACAACTGTGTTTGCTTCCCTTTTATGTGTATATAGGAGATACAGCTTTGTACTGTGTCTTGTAAGGGAATGTTAGAATAGATGGTAGTTAACTCTGGCCCTGGGGTATAGCTGGTTTCTCTTTTCTCCCAGCAGAGACACCACAGAGAGGATACAGAGGGTGTTGGACAGTCCAGGAACTTTCTTTGACCTGAAGTCTGATGGATCATCCAGTCCGAGCTCTCCAGAGTTCCCCAGCAGGAAGAGCAAGTGAGTTGAAAATAAATTTCAATATTTGAAAGATGCTCACTGTCTCTTGTATTGGCTTAAGTGTGGTGCATGTCTTGCTCTGTTGGAGGCTTTACTGAAATTGTCCACATCAGGCATTGTAGCATCTCCAAAGCTGGATGTCTGGCTGTGGCACAGTAATTTAGAGCCTGTCAGGAACCTGGCTTTCTTAAACAGACCGCGATGAAAGATCGGACCACTTAAAGGTGATTTTGGTTAAATCTTTACTGTAATGTTAGCTTGCATCCAACAGGATACACAAAGTCCTAGCTGTCCAATTATCCATGTTTACTCATGTGTATGTTTCCTCTATAGTTTGCTCTGGAGTGATTTTGGAGCTTCATGGAGAAGCTTGGACAAGGGTATGTTGGGATGTCGGGTTATACTCAAGTTCTGCCCCTTTAAGCAGGATTCATGCCGCTGCTCCCAACCAGCGTGAACTAACCTGTCTCCAGTCCTCTCAAAGTGTTACAGCAGGATTCCAGCACAGTCCCATGTGTTGCACCTATGTTTCATTGCTAAAGCATGCCATACCACACCCAGTGGTATGTGCAAAACACTTCATGCAGTAGTCTGCAAGTTAATTCTCCAGTTTCTGGTTGCCAAAAACTGGAAAAATGCGATTTCCTGGTAGTGAAGCTTTGCTGCTGCTAAGCTGTATTATACTGGGATGTGATCCTACCTAGAATACTTCAGGGAAACCACCCATTTACGTTTCCAGGACTCCAGAACAGCCTGTCTCTACATCGAAGGCTGCAGCTGACTTTTTGGAGCAGTTTGCCACACCTAATTTTTTTCAAGAGAGCTTGGATGAGACCTGTGGCAAAAAAGGGTACCAGGTACTTTGTATTAGGGCATTTCCCTTTCTCAGGACTGTGGAGACTCTTAAGAAAATATCAGGAGGTGCCCTAGAACCAGGCATCTATGGTTATAGTTGCTTCAGGTAGCAAATTTGACAAGGAAGGGCCTCCTTTACAACTACACACAATGCTCCCTAAGAATGACAAGGTGGTGACTGTCTGCAGTAGTTCAGCTACCCAGTTGTATGCTGTAGGACTGCCCAGAGTTTTGTCACAGCCAAGGCGCAGCATTCTGGTATGTTTTTGTGTGTGTACTAGTTTTTGGGTTGGATGAGTGCCCAGAATTTTGGTGTAGAGGAGGATGGGAGCACATCTGGGAGATACAGACCATTTAAGGGTGCTAGCTCTGGCAGCTAAGGACTAAAGGGAATGCAGGACATGGAACTGCTGATTGGTCAGCACCCCGCATCTTCCAGCATTACCACATCATTCTACTTTCCCTTTCTCATCCTGCCTGGGACCTTGTTAGTGAACTAGAAGTTCCTGACAGGCATGTGTGAGGGACTCTTGCTCTGATTAGACAGCTGATTACCTTGCATAATCACCAAGAATTCTGCTTCCCCCACTTCCCAACCCCCATTCTCCATCAGCTGAGGAGGTGAGCCAGCTGCCGTGGCTGTTTCAAGCTGATGTTCACATGCTTTCAGAGAGTAAACATAGCATGGGATTTTACTAACAATACTGCATGAATATTGTTTATGCACATGAGGTATGACCTATATGATTTGTCAGTCTGTCTAGTTCTATCCCCAGGATTTTTTTGCAGTCATGGACTCAAAACCACTTAGGATCATCAGACAAAAAAGAAGTATTTTCATAACTGTGGTGGTTTAGCCCATTCCTGGACAGTTCATTTACAAGGTGGGATGCAGCATGGAGTTTTGCACAATTAGTGATTAGTCAGAGTTGTGATCTCAGAGTTAGGGACTAGCCCATGTGCAGCCATACTTCTTGCATGACTTCTGGGACAGGGAATTAAGAACATGTAATTCTGCCATGTAAAGCACACCATTTTCAGCAAGACAGTATTAGCACAATATTGCAGGAAAAGGCTGGGAATGTAAAGTCTGTCTTGGAGACAGTTTACTGGCGTTCTGCTGAAATAGCCTACCTGTTGTTCATCGTCTTTGAAACCAGGATCAAGATGTAGGCATGCTTCCAATGCAGAAGAGTTCTGCCTGATTCTAGAATAATTTATGTAGTCCCTATTAAATGACAGAATGGGCTATCCCTCATAGTATGTCATCAGTCCACTCCTGGTTCTCTCCATAGAGTCACAAGAAATTTCTGTTACCGCAGAAATGTCCAGCATGTTGCTACTGGTCTTAAGTAATCATTTCAGATTCAAAACTTGGAATGATCAACCTCTTCACCTGTGTTCTGCTAAAACCAACCTGGAAATAAATGCAAAGGGAACACATAAGTAATAGATTAATTATTTTACTGTAGAGGCCAAGCAGCACTTACTTTCTGTCCTCTCATGCTGAGTTTAGCACACGTTTATGCAGTGATCAGCCAGCAATCCATGAAACTGCATTGTTCACTTGAGCTAACAGTGTCTTCTCTCTCACATATAGGGACAATTGTCCTTAGTGTTTCTGCTTTACTGTCCAGGTAGCCTTCCAAATAATCCTTCTTCCCAAGGGACATGCTCAAAAGAATGAACCCAGCCTATGTAACCAAGTAGTAGAACTCCTGAGGATCAGACGACTTTCTGGGTTGCATCTGAAAAATCAAGCACTGTACTGTGTGTGTCCATATCTTAGGAAAAGTACATGGGTTTTTTGTATGTGTGTTTTCCCTCCTCAGACACATCTGAGTGGGGACATCAAGCCAATCAGGAGTGGACCGGATGCTACTCAGTCATTGGGTACTTCACTGAAGACACTGGCAAGACTTTTGGGGTGAAATCAGAGTCCTGGCTAAGAGGAGCATGAATGTACTTAGAGGACCTCAAGGACTATGGAGAGACCGAGTGGCACCAAGTAACGCTCCACTGGCAGTTCCTGGAACAGGAATTCTGTGAGAGGGAGATGGACAGATAGCTCCTGTTGGAGCATTTTGGCTCTGTGCCCTTCCCATTGCCGAATCAGCAGTCACTGAACCAACCTCTGCTAATGATGGGGAATGGAGGCCACCTTGAGTGTGACCCCTTCTCTTCCCTTCCTCTCCCCTCAGATGAGCGAGAATAGTTTGGCCTGCAGAAGGCAAGAGCAGAAGAACACAACTCCACCTCTGTCTCTAGTGCCTTGACACAGGTCAAGAAAGGCAGTGCAGAGAACGAGGATGGAGAAACCTGCTGAGGAAGGGTGCTGAGAAAGAGATACTTTGTGGAAATCTAGATCCCAGTTCACTTAGATTCATGTTATTAATTTGCTCTGCTAAGGGAGAAGCATGTTGGCCTTCATTTCCTCCAAAATATATTTCCTAATCTCTTGAGGAAATATCTTTGGCCTATGTCGGCCCTGTCTTTACTGTTCTCCCTGTTGCATGCTGGCATGTAATATGCCTGGGACTTTAGGTTTCATTACTGCTTGTAGGTCAAGACTGGCCACATTTTGCAGTGTTTCTGAAGGAATAAATATATTTAGTATGTTAAAGGTGTCTTATCTTTCTTGCCTCTTGTAAGTTTTTTTTTATTCCTTAACATTCTTAAGCACTTCATCTCTCTCTTACTAGCTGGTCTCTTATGCAGACAGTGAGTATTTCACCATAAATTTGAGGCTTACATGCACAGTGCACCTTCTACTATGTAAGCACGTCAGCCTCATGGACTGCTATATCTCCTGGATGACTCTAAGCAGTGGATCCCAAATTCTCAGCTGGGAAGAGCTACTGTAAGGGGTTTTTTTGATAGATCTGAAACATGCACCAGGCTACCTCAATGTCTGTTCCATTTGAGAGAGTGGTGGTAAAGGGATCCAATACAGTTTGCTTTGAATGTCTCCTTTTAATGGCCTTGTGGGAGCTAAATTTTAGTGGGACGGACCTACGGGAGTCTGTCTACTGGCAACTGGGCACGTGGAAAATCACCAGGATGGGAATCCTGACCTAGGTGTGTTCCTGTCTGTAACCAGGAGGAGGGCTCTGACATGTCTGTGCAAGAGCTTGGCACTTGATCCTAAATAATTTGACACTGAGACATCCTGCAATAATGCAGATTTCCATAATGTGTTTTACCTCCTCATTGCTTCCTTAAACCGTCTTAGTTAACTGTTCTGTAATACTGGTTAATGTCTGTATGCTTTCCTGCCTCCTTCTGTTACACCTGGACAGAAAACAGCAGTAACAATTTGTAAGCTCTATGACATGAAAAGTATGCTTTTTATGGTCCCTTTGTTCTGTCTGGAATTTCACATAAGACGAAACACGACAGCCTGAGAGTGGCTGTGGGAATGAGTGGCCTAGACTGGGTTGCACCTGCCCTTTGTACTCAGTTTAACACCTCTTCATACTGTATTTAGGCTCTTAAAATCTCTGCTCTCCAAAATAGGGCATCTGTTGATTTTAATGAATGTCTAGATGTATTTAATACGTAAATGCAGGTGGTTTGAGTCACTCTGCTTTATTACACTTAGGTCTGTGACTTAAAAATTCATTTAGGCTTGTCCTTTCATACAGTTATCTAGAATGGAGACAGAGAATTGGTGTTTCTCCTAAATGATGTAGCAACTAGAAATTAAGATATGCATGCCAGTTTACCTGAATTCTGTTCCTAGGTGCAAAAACTAGCTGTGGATGAATAATATATTCTTACTGTTTCTGACTGCTATATAATAAAGCTATGCCGCAAAAAGTTAAGCCTGTGTGTAACAATAAGCATGACGATGTTGAATGCTTGCATTTCACAGAATACTCAGGAGTCAGACTTCAGGATACTGTGTGATGCAGCCACTCTCACGTTCATCATCCAGTGTAAGCAGTTGTTGTAGTGGATTGAGGGAAAATGGAACATCTGAGGAAGAGGAGAATGACAGGGTGGGTGTATGATCTCTAACAACCAGAGGCTACCCTCTCTGATTTTACCAGGTGCATTATTAAAACACATCTTCTTTGCCCTCTCCAGGAGCTGACGTGCTCACTTAAGGGCCCTCCAAAACAGGATTCAATGGTTCAGAGTATGTGGCTGGATGACAGTGACTGCACACCCAGTACTTCTAGCTCACCAGGTAAAAAAGAAAGAAGAATAGAAAAAAAACTCTACTTACGCTTCTAGAAGCGTATGAGAAGTTGAGCCAAATCTTTTGTATGCTATACTTAATATTTTAGAAGCACAGGTAGATGATATCCCAGGAAAGTGGGGAGAGAAGCTGCCATGCAAACTTTAATGGGGAAAGAATATTTCAGTGGCATGAGTAAATAGTGCTGTACGTACTGCAAAAGGAGTCACAGTAGACTGCAAAGAATTAAAGTGTTTATGCATTTTCTGTGGAGAGCAGCTATGGTTGCATTTCTGAATGCAGTCCCCATATAAACTAGATAGTTTGGATATGGGATTATAGGAACTGCTTCCTGAACAAAGCAGTATGCTCCTGGGAAGGTGGGTAATCAGGAAGCTAACCTGCACTCAGAGTTTTTTGCCAAGGCTGGGCTCTTAGTCTAGTACTTGATTAAAGCTGATGTAGTTGATTAAAATCAGCTTGGATCCATTCACAGTGCAGAGATGATTATAGTCCTCAGCAGTTCTCTTCAGTCCCATAGCAGGGACAACTATTGCATTTCCTACTGTGGAGCTGGATCACCTGCCTTGATCTCAGACCCTGTTTGCAGTTGTGTTTCACTTTGTTAAAATGAACTGGTTTAGATTGAAGCATTTCTTGTTGAGCATCAGCCTTAAGCTAAAATTAGGGAAAGTTTAAATCGGTTTCAGTCTGTTTCTGAGAATGAGGCTGTGTAAGATTTTGGGAAAGTATCATTGAAAAGACTAAGATTTTGAGTTTGGGGAGTCATTAGAAACTGTGAATGGCAAAACTTAACATTTGTTGCTGAAAGACTGGAACAGGAGCATGTTGAGGTGGTAAGAGGTACTAGGGATTATGTGTGTGGCAACGAAGAGAGTTGGTTGGAAGGAACCAGGAAATCTTTATAGGAATTATGTGAAAAAGGATTGTTTATAAAGATTACAAGGGTCAGAAAGTGGAGCCAATTTACTTTGAAGATAGAGTTAGGTCTCAGTCTCCACAGCAGCCGTATATGAGATATGAAGAGTGGCCGTCAGATAGATCCCTGCTTAAAATTGTCTGTATCTTAGCAACAGCATTGAAGATGTGATACTGTCAGATATTCTGCAGAGACCTCTGTTTTGTGAGATGTTCCTCTTTTGTTGTGGATGCTGGAGGCAGGGATGCTTTCCAGTGGCCTCTGCTGCTCTTCACAGATAGTTTCTCTGTCTACTGACTCCTTAGTGTCTCACAGTCTATAAATCATTAATATGCATCACTGAGAATAATCATTACAGAGAATGCAGTGTAAAGTTCAACATAATTTTTAGGTTTTACAACCCTGGGGACAGAGAGCAGTATCCTGGTGGTTTAGTTTTGCCTTTTATTGAGGTATGCAATAAGTATTCAGGCACAGTTAATGCACTGTGTAAAATCAGATCGAACTGATTTTTTTTTAATGGAGAAACCTAAGACATGCCCACTGTGAGTCTAGATTCTACCCTGAATGATTCCAGCATTCCTAACCCATGTACACATTTTTGGGTTCTCCAATTTGCCTTTCAGATTGAGAGAGGAAAGTTGTAGGAAAAAAAAATGTCAGCAGTCTGTGGTCATTATGCTCCCGGATCATGACATAGAGAACAGCCATTGCCAAAATATTTTCTGAGTTGGCTTTAAAGCACCAAGATATCTCATGTGCCAGTGCATATCACATGAGGCAGAGGTGACTTTCCCCCTAGCCTCAAGGGCAGTATAAAAATTCAGCTATAACTTTCCTTAACACTTAGACACTACCACTTGAGTTAGATGTGTTTTTATTCAGTTACTTGGCCTATTAGTCACTTCCTACAAAAAATATACGTAATAATTAAATTTCATAGTGGAACTGGGATATATACAAAATAGAGAAGAACCCTCATACTGTAAATTCATGTTGTTTAAAACCACGGTTTAGCAACATTTGGCAATGATTTAGCAGTTTTGTTTTTAAATCTCAGTTTTAAATTACTGAGATTTAAATAATGAAGCTGGGAAAGGGGATAGTCTACCTTGGAAAAAAATGCTGAAAAAATAGTTGCATCTCATCCATTTCCTAGAAAATACTGGTATGATCACGTATAAGTCAAAAAGAAAAAAAGTGTTCCTGGGAAAAGCATCTTAGCTTACCATCTTACTGCAGGAATCCCTCATTAGCTTTCTTCACTTTCCTGATTGAATGGTGGCTAGATATGCCATCAGAGGTATTCACCTGCTCATTCTACCCCTTAGCACATTCCACACTGATACCAACTCTTTAATTCAAACTCTTTCCATTTTCCTCTGATTTAAAGAAAAGAGTTATAATACAGATTTGCTGTTGTGATGCAGCTATGCATAAACTGCCACAAACTATACTGGTTATGAAATCACCATATTTAGTAATTTTAACCATAGATTGGATAGAATGGAGGATCACCTATGAATAAATTTAGAATGGTTTAAGAAGGCTGTTATATGAAAGACATCATACTCATTTCTTGAGAAATGTGTATGATGAATATAAGCTGATTACGGAAGGCAGAAGAATGCTTTTAATTTGTGAATTTTGCAGGTATTTAATCCCTAGTTTTGCCATGGTGTTGATATGCGATGAGAGGCAAATTCCTTAAACCCTGAGGTCACGTGTGGGAATCTCAAGGGAGGGGTCAGAGGGACAAGGAAGAGAAACACTGTGAGAGTGTAAGGTGAGAGTCTGCTTCACAAATGTGTATCCTTGGGAATAAGGCATTCATATTCCCTGGAACCAGTGGCTGATGATTTTTTTTTTTAAATGAAATGAAAGCAGTCACTTTCCTCATGTTTCAAGCTGGAATGAGAAATAGGTCAAAGTAACACTAGGCAATTTGGGCATAGGCTTATTCCTTTCACTCTTACCTGTGGATGAGCCACAGATGTGTGAAAACGTTGGGGTAAAACCAACTATGTGTACAGCTCCTGGGATACCCTCTTGATTATTTCTGTATTGTTCTGTGCTTGGTTCCCTTCTAGGAAGCAGGTTGCTTCCTTCCAGCAGTGTTGCTGGCTCCACTGGAAAAGGAAAAGGCAGCAAAGCAGAGGCTCAGCACCATAATCCAGTAAGTGCTTTAATAAAAAGTTTCCTTCTCACTTGCACAGAGATAAGGATGGGAGAAAAGAGAGAGATTTGATTTAGGAGGCATTGCTTCCTCAGGGTTGAAAGGGCAGTAAGAAGGTGCTTGCAGGGGGAGGTTAAAGCAGTGCCTTGTTCTGCAGGCCTCCATTTTGTGCTGCGTGTGATGTCAGCGCTGGAGGACTGTCTGCTGCACTCGGTGTGAGGAGCACAGGTAATGGACTCAGGGGGAGGAGACCCACGGGCCCCTGGCCATCCCTGCCTCACTGAAACAGTGCAGCAAGTGCTGTACAGCTTCTCAGGAAACAGAGTTAGTCCTTTACCTTCCTCCCCAAGCGATCGTCCATGGCCAGCAACTCTGGCTTGTCTGATTTGCCTAAGCTCTCCCTTTCTTGGTTGCCTCCTCTCTCTCAGGGAACAGCATTTCCCACTGAGATTCTGCTATTGCCCCAGTCTAGGCACAGTTTCGTTCTCTTCTTTGTCTTTGATTGTTCAGTTTCCTTCGCTCAGATGCAATCTACCTTTCTCTGTGCCTAACCTCTGCTTTTTATAGTTTCATTACTTTACAGAACTCCTTTCTGTTGCTCATTTTCTGATGTTGTGCCTATCTGTACACTTGCTTATTTGCTTTCAGCCTAGCTTTGGTGGGACCTACTTGTCCATGCCAGTTTCACAGCTTTTCCAGGCATGGGAAGTGGGATTTCCTGGTGAGGTCTGTAATAGAGCAAAGGGAAACACAACTTCAGGTTTGTTCCCTAGAATTCATAGTCCAGTTTTGCCTGTGTTGCTGAGAGTCTCTCTTTTTGCTCAGGGTCCCTTTCCTTGCCCAGTATCTTCTCTGGCCTGACAGCTGAACAGCTGCCTTGAAAGTGGTGGGGATGTGAGGCTCGTGGGAACTAGTTTGGTATATAGCTGAGTAGAAGAGGTATCATCTTTATGGAAGAAAATCCTTCCAGCTATTCCTAAACATTCCTAAATAGCTGATAGTTTTTATTATTGCTGTTTAGATCTTCAGTGCTCAAGTTTTAGCTGCCCTGCCACCTTGTGGCATTCAGAGCAGTCAGGTGAACAGTTCAGCTCCATGTGGTGGTGGCCACTGGTGCCACAGCAGTTCAGAGAGGGGAGCCGCGTAAAGAAGCTGGTACTCACCACTGAGACTGCTTCACTGTGTGCTACGACAAAGATTAGAACTGAGCAGGACAGTGCAGCTGCCAGCCAGACTTCACTGGGGTCATCCCCAGAGTGTCTGCCAGGAGCCTGTGCTCACATCATGGCTCTATAACACAGGAGCAAGGTTGTCTGAACGAGGGGCAGAACTCCCTCAAAGTTCTACTGCCAAACAGGCAAATTTTGCTCAAAATAGATACAGAGTCAGAATTGCAACAATATGCAAACTCACTGATACAAACGCAAAGGCTGTGGTTTTGCATTTACTGGTGGCTATTACAGGCAATAAGCAATGTATCTCAGTAGTGCTTAAGTGCTTAAGGGTTTTGAGCATTTAATTTCCACTGATTTGAAGTAGGTCAAAGAGCATTTAGATAATTTTGTGAAATATATTGCAGTCTGTAGGATCCATCTCTTTTGGTCCATCTGCCAAATCAACAACGTTCTGCCACAAAGGCTGGTTATTTTTCAATCGATCTGGTTCAAAGAACAAAGTTTCATGAGACCCTGCTTTTAACTGAGATTATTTCCAGATGTTCTTTGAATTCTCACCAGCGCCTTACCAGAGTTCATTATTTCCACAAAAGGGTATTTTACCCACTTCTGAGATAGCACTACTGGCTTAAAGTGATGTTTTAGTCATTCCATGTTATCACAACCTCTGAATCAGTTTGATAGCACAAATTGGAGACTAGCAAGTTTCAGGGGAGAAATTGTAAAAATTGTCTTTAACATGGGTTCAAGGGATTCAAAGAAACCTATGGCACCCACATACATGGTAACTTCCCTGTCATTCTAACTCCTCTTATCTCTCACAAAGATTTCCTTAAGTTCCAGGCTGGATTTGCCCAAAGACTAATGGGTGCCCTGGTAAAAAGGAGGAAGGACTCCTCCAATCCTAGGGTATTTCCTGAAGATCTGAAAGAAGTAAAAATTGTGGGTGGGGGAACAAATGATACTCCCACAACACTTACAGCTTTAAGAACATGAAAGATACAGATTTTTTTTCTGATGCTTTGTTCCAGGATTTACTGTTCAAGTGAAAGCGCGTGAATATGCTTTACCTTAAAGTTCAGAAAAAGACAAAAAAGGGAATTCCAGCTGCCGCTGTTTCATTCAGTGATGCATTAGAGACAGTATGGAATCACTGAGAAATCAAACTTGACATAAATCAAATTTCCATGTGTTATTCCAATTTAGCCAATACAGAGCCAGGCTCAAACTGTTTCCGTGTGAAATTTCTTAATTTTATTGTTTGCATACCTTTCCCTCTGCAGACTACATGATGCGAAGTCCCTCACAGCCATACCCAAACCACCTTTGGATAGGCAGCAATTAGGGCATCCTTGAGGAAGCAAAACAGATTCTACTTCAGTTACCAGCTGAACCTACAGTGGTGTTCACCACCATCCTTCAAAGACATTACTGTAAAACTTGCATTAATTAAAAACCCCTGCAAGGTTTGGGGTTGGTGCCCAAGAATGCGTTGTGTGGTGGTTTCCTCAAATGTCAGTCACTGCAGAGCAAGGTGTATCAGATATTGTCCAGGATGGGGACAGTTCCTTTTGAAATACTTGATTGGTTCCCTAGACTCTTCTTTGGGCTTGAATTGTGTCCTTTCCAGCTGCCATGATGCAAAGTAAAAGGACGCATTAATACCTTAGCCTGTGCTTCTTGTGTCTATGTAGTACATTGGACTTAAAATAAAAGAAGAATGTGGCCAGCTTCTCTTAGGTTGTGTGTGTGTGTGTGTGTTCATAAAGGACAAGCAGGAAGACATGAGAAACCCAGAGATTGCTGTCCAATAACTATGTAATCCTCATGTTTTTAGGGTAAAGGAAAGAAAGCCAACCAGGAAAGAAGAATGTTCACTCCACAAGAAGTTAAATCTTTAATGTTAATCTTTGATCTGTTGAAAGAAAAGAAGCACATTTGTATTGATAAACACCTCGCCAGGCTGGTAGTACTGGCAAACCTTGAAATTCTTCAAAATTAGAGATGAGAGCAAGCAGTAAAGTTAACTGTTAAGGATGGGAAAGCCATCTCTCCATAAAACTGAATACATTCAGATAATCAGTGAAGACTGGCATATATATTCTCCTTCCTATGTATCTCCTCAGGCCTTTTCACAGCTTGGAGCTTGGAACTGGTCCCAGCCATTTTTCACCTGCAAGAAGACAAACCAGCACAAAAGAGACAGTTAAAATGTAATCCATAGAAGTGATTGGCCAGTCATTTTTCTGCAGCAGGATTACTGTTCCTACTCTTTTGAAGGGTAACTACTGGTGATGGAATACAGATTTATATCTTGTTTGGTGTGCTTCAGCCAGCTCCATAAATCTTTCACTGTCTAGTCACAACTGAAACTGTACAGAAGAATTATTTTCCTCTATTACAGATGAGACATTCTGCAGGTCGTGGGGTATTCTACATGAGGGTCACATCAGTTCTTCTTAGGACTCGTTTCTGGGGGGCCCTGGGGGTTAAAAAAAAAAAAAAAGGGTGCAAGGCTGGGGAGTCAGAGAATCAAAAGGAAAATCTGGTTAAGTCCTTGGAGGTGAGACTAGAAACCAGGCCACAACATTCCAGTCAGTATTAGTGACTACTGTAGTGGGTGCTGGGTACTCCTCTTCCTCACTCTCATGTTCATCAGGAATATTTTATAGAATCAGAAACTCATCCAGAAGACTTAAAAAAAAAACCTCAAAAAATTTCCATTCTGTTTAAGCCTATGACTAATACTAATTTACATTAATTAATACTTTCTGCTGAATGTTTTCCACAAATGCATCCGAGCTAATTATGTGCATAACTCTTTCTAGAGACACTCTCTCTCAAGTGCCAAATCTTGAGATCAGTAGTCAAATACCCTCTAACTCATAAAACAGGTGACTTTGGTTTTATTATTTATCGCAACCTACTTCAATCTCTTAAAAAATTTAAAGTGTGTATTCTGTTAATAGAAAAATGAAAAGAAGGATGGTCAATATACGAATACCTTTTAAACAGTTGTGTAGGTAGACACAAGTTATGGATTGGGGAGCTGTAATAATGTGCTTTTACTAAGAAGGAACAGATATAAAATGAAAATGTTTCATGAAAATGAAACTACAAAAAAAAAATAAAAAAGAAAAAAACAATACCAGCCATAGTCGTAATCTTAGCCAAGGCCTACTGTCCAGTACCAAAAGGTTACATACAAATATTTTGAGAAGAAAAGAGTTTCAGTAGTATTTTGAGAATGGCACATGGAGCACAAAGCCTTGAAACATAGCAAGAGAGGATGGAGAACTCAAGTTACTTCTGGTCTGGAAAAGGACTATACATTTGGTCATTCTAAGTGTACTGAGACAGATTTCAGTCAGCAGTTTTATTCGAGGAGAAGGATAACCAACATTATTTAATATTTGAAAGCCCTTAAGAGTGTTTTACTCAGCTGCGTTACATATTTCGTTACAAGAAGGTGAAAGCATGAAACCAAAGTGACGTAATGAGGCAGACTCACCTATAACGCTGCCTAGCAGCTCTAAACGATCAGAGCCAAAAAAGAAATGAGGTTTCCCATCACAATGTGCCACAACAGCAGGCATCCCAAATGCCTATTGACACCATGGAGATGAAACAGAGAATGTTATAATGAGAGAATTTCTTGCAGACACATCATCAATCTTCAGGAATAAATCCCAATAACTTTTACTTTTTTTCCTCCCCTTTTTTCCACGTTCTTCATTCTTAAAGATAAGTCTAACGAAGCCATCAGAAAGTAGGTGACTCTAGACCCTGTGTGCCCCATATGGAAGGAGCATAAAAAACAACCTGATTAATCCACAATTCTATTTCAAGTAGCAATAAATGGTGTCTCTTAGTACTGGTCCTGTCCTTGCTGTCCAGCTGGAATGAGCTGAGTGGGTCAACCTTGTTTTCCCAGTTGACAGTGAGATAAACTACCAACAACAGTGAGGTGGCTTTCACACACTGAAAAACAAGGAGCACCCGAAAGAGATGGTCTATATAGTGCTTTCTAATCATCACCCTCATTGTTCCTTGCTTCCCTATATTCTTAATACAGAAGGAATGCATAGCTGTGAAGCCCAATGCCATTGGAAGCATCTCACCCCATATTTAATTGCTTCAGCTGTTGTCTTTTTCAGTTGGTCCTTCACTGTAGGGGATGAAATCATTTCAAGCGCCTTCTGGGAGAGCTCTGCTGAGACCCCAGCCTGCTGGGCAACCTGAGAAAAGATGATATAATTAAGAATACTCTAATAGTAAATATTCTAATTCCTACCCTGGTCTAATTCATTTAATCTTCAGTATTATCACCTAAGGTCTATTGCCAAAAAAATTTCAAAATACTCTTGAAGCACTTTTTGCACAACTGTCTTGCTTTATTCCCAACCTATTCATCATTTAACAACTCTCAGATACAAAGTAGAGGAGACATTTTAAACTTCCAAGCCTCAAATCTGCACTTTTTTTCCCAGTAGTTCCTAAACCGAAGGAAAAAAAAGAAAGAACCTTTGATACAATGACTCATCGGATGAGTTACAAAAAAACTCAAACTGGTCTTATAAAAAATAAAATCTCACTGTACAAGCCTAACAAGACAGGAACAGTTTGTATGACAAATGTGGCCACATGGGATCTGTAAGTGACACTGCATGAAACACACTATAAATCACAGAGGTTGAACACTTGCCAGTGTTACTGCTGTATCTTTTTCACCTCCCCTGTGCCTCTGCTACTCAGGAATGAGACAAAGTAGCCAAATTTAAAGGTACGATGTTTATCCAGTAACACTGAATTACAAGTATCCCTTTTAATAAAGTCTTTTACATGCAAAAAAAAAAAAAAGGCAAAAAATCTCCTTAACTCCATGCCATCTACCTGAATGTCATGCCTTTTTTTTTTTCCTAAAAAACCAAAAGAACTAAATACAATATTGCACATGGACAAGTAATCCTGCAAATGCAGGTGTTAATGACTTTCTTTCAATCACTTTTTTTGTTCAGCACCCACATTTTCATGTACCTTCTCCTGCTTACACATCGGGGAGATGAGGAGCTCTTTTTGACTGTGCTTGAACAGGAAGTTAAACAAGTGCAGCACTGGACTAGAACAAAATGCTTGGCAGCCACAGTGTTTAGACTGCGATATTTACACAGTGATGTAGTATCTGGTCCTCACCATTTCAGGGCAGAAAGAGTATTTAAGTGGATTGGGGCAAAATTCAGACCATACATTGCTGCTATAGCAATTTATGTGAAGCTACTGCTGACTAAATAAAGAAGTAAAAAAATACTAAGGAATTATCAAGTAAAAAAGTTCCATTTTTCTGATTGCTGTGTAAAACAAATTCACCAATAAAGACTTAGATGATTGGGCTGGGACCTCTCACCCACCTTTGGACGACAAATTTCCAGAAGAGAGAAAAGTCTAATACTTGCTGCAGGAGTGAATGAAGACAGACACAAGCAGACAAGGGGACACCTCCCTCTCTGCCTTGATGAACACGGGGGGGATACTCATTGACTGCCAAACTGCGACTAAATTAGCGATCTTTCTGAGTATGAAGTTTGTGGCGCTGAAGTTCTGCATGTCCTTGCTTTGTTTAAATAACGATGTATTCAGAGACTATGTGACAATGTTCTGTGTATATTTATGTACTGGGTCTAGCTGGGATGGAGCTACTTTTCTTCACAGCAGCTCCTGTGGCTTTGTGTTTCAGATCTGTGATCAAAACAATGCTGATAATATCTTAATTATTTTAGCTGTTGATGAATGGTGTTTGCACAGTGTCGAGGCAGTCTCTGGTTCTCACTCTCCCCCCACATGAATAAACTGGGGCTTCACCAGAGGCTGGGAGATGACCTGAACTAACCAAAGAGATATACCATGCCATATGCCATGCTCAGCAGTAATTGGTGAGGAGAGGGTTTAGGCAGGTTAACCTTTTTCTTGGGAACTGGCTGAGCATCAGTCTATGTGTAGAAGGTGGTTCTTTGTTTTCTTTCACTCTGCTTCCACTTCTCTTTTGCTTATTAAGCAATTTTATCTCAACCCACAAGTTTTCTGACTTTAATTCTTCTTTTCCTCTTCCCCTGTCCTCCTGGGCAGTGGGAGGAAGCAAGTGAGCACTCGTGTGGTGCTTGGCTGTCTACTGGGGTGAAAGTACCACACTTTAGTGATATCCTTCAAATCTTGCTTCTTAAAAAGGCAAAATTCAAACCTTTGCTGAAATTTTGGTAAAAAAGCTACACTAAGATGAAGCTGAAGTGCAAGGACTAGACTTGAGGGGGGGAAGAGCAAGACTGCAAGTTTCAGATTTCAATTAGGGACATTAAATAGGAGAGATTAGTCATGGACAATTGCTTTCTTTTCTTCGTATTCCAAGAACTTACAAAATAATGAAGAAAAGAGAGACCTTCAAGAGGATCTCCTGGTATACTAACCTGCCATCACAGGTTTTACTGTAATAAACAAAATTGAAACGGCAAAAGAAAATACATTAAGAGTATAATTTCCAGATATATAAAAGGGAAATATAGCACTGAGCTTAACAGAAAGCCTGACTCCATCACTCCAAGGAAAGTCAACTTCCCCCAGGTGTTGCATTTCACCTGAACATTTCATATAGCAGCAATACCTCAATGCATTCTGGACTAACTATTTATACTTTCATGACTATCAATAAAACAGTATCAATAGATAATTCATTGTCCAGACTGGCTATCTTGCCACATGCATTAACAAAAAAAAAAAAAGTATATTCTGGTTCTGAGTGTTATGCAAAACATGACTAGAAAAAAAAAATCAAAAAAATTCCAAACAGAGCTGCAAGGGAAATTAAATCCATTTTTTTCTGTCTGGAATTTTTCAGTACTCCCAGTGTTCATTTGACTAAGCTGTCTTTATGTCTATTACTGATCAAAGTCATCAATAAGAATCTGTATCAGAAATGCAGAAGCACCAAAAAAAAGGAGACACTTACAGCCAATATGTTCTCTGGCTGAGTGATATCTTCATGCTGGTGAAAGAATAAAATAAGTGAATCAGTATTTAAGAAACAAAAGCTTGGCTCTGGACTTAAAAGCAGGTTTTCTAAGAGAACAAAAATAAACCCAATACTAGTTGCTGGAGAAATTACCTCAGAAAAAGTCTTAAGTCACTTAATCTAGGAATGTATTAAACTGTTTTCTGATATGAACCACTGATCTACTCAGCCTGTTGGACCCACCATATATACCTAAAAGAAGGCAAATTAAGCTGATTATAAGCTAGTTCTTTTCACAGAGGCTCCTGAACCACTGTGACCTTAAGTTCCTGCTGTGACTTTTCATTAAAAGACATTTTCTTCCTCTTGCTGGAATTCCACATTTGAATGATGTGGGACAGGAAGGGTGACAGCAAGAGTCAAGAAGGTGGCTGCATAAAATACTGACCTGTGACCAAAAACGCATCCAGAACGCCCTGGATAAGGGTTCCAGGTACTGTGGGTTTGTCATGTCAATGGCTGTGATAAAGCGCATGGCCGCCAGACTGCCTGGATTCGTGGGGAAACAGAAACACTGAGACAAGGCACAGGATCAGGAGCAGATGTGGTCTGCATCAGGGCTACCTAAGAACAGCGTGATCTCCCCTGTAACAGTCCTGAGAAACCCACAGTCTGTGCAGCAGAGCACATGGTGATCCACAGTTACCTCCCATGCTAGTATCATTCGCAGCCGTATTTCTCCAGAATTTTTTCATGGCTAAGAATGCACAGACTTCATACTGCTCACGGGTTCAGGAAAAGGCTGCACACAGGGAATTAATCTTTACCGTTACTGGTAGGGAGAACTGGAACCAGAAGTGCTAGGAATGAAAAATACCAGCTAAGACTCTTACTTGTGCCCATGATATGCTGGAGGGCATCTGCAGGCACGTGTAGAGGCACCCGGTAGTATTCTGCCATCCTTTTTATATCCTTCGTCAGGTATTCACCTCGCTTTGGTAACATTCCTGGTGGCTTGTTACCTTTTAGGAAAAAGTTCTGTTAAGATTTCCAGCTGTATTAGAATAACACTGAACAAACCAACACTGCACAAATTATGCCTCATGCATGCATAAGCCTAAGGAAGAGTATAATTTCATACTGGCTTACTGAAACATACTTGGCTTTTCCAAAGATAACGCTACAATTTAAACATGGTTTATTTCAGTTTGCACAGATCAAGCCTTTAAGATAGCGGAATCAGTTTTAAACCAAGGTACAAATGTCCCAGCAGAGATTTATGTTGATTCAGACAGATGACTTTTAAGCTAGACAACTCCTAATGCATGGGAAAACTGATGTAAAGACTTGTTAATTCATGATTTCTAAGTCTTGGGGATCTAATTAAGGCCACGAGTACTGTTTCAGGACATCCTTGTATCCTTCCTGCATATTAAAAAGTACAAGTGTTCCACAAATTAATTCTGGTTTAAAATCTAACTCTAGGAAAACACTCCATATCAAGTTATTATTATTATTGTATTTTAGAACTGATGATCTTTGGCACAGACTGTCTGTGTAGTTGCAACAGTGTGAAATTCCTTGTGACTAGTTTCTCAATCCCTCTGGAGCTCCACAGTCCTATAGTTAATTTGTTACTGGTGCCAAAACTTACTTCAGAGCTGGCTCTGCATGGGCTCTGCACACACCAAGGGGCCTGCACACTAGTACTCTGCTAGTGAAAAAGGTATCTCCCTACAGAGCTCATCTCCCTGAAGTCCATACCAGTTTGATTCATTATGCCAGCAAGGTAAGCTGGACGGAAGCGCAGGTCAATATTCCAGATGTGCTGGTACCGGCAGAGAACCTGCAACATGAAAGAGTAGTGAGGGATTCACAGTCAGAGATGTCCATAGAGTTGTGTGCAGCTAGGGCAGTAAATAAACACTGCAGGTAAATCCTCTCCTATTGTATTAGGGCTAGTCCTAAAGCCTTTTCTGGATGCTGCCAGAGAACTCTGATCCCAGAACAACGGAGGGGTCTCTATTCGTGTCACGACTGTACAAGTCTAAGCAGGGGTAAGTAAGGGAAAGATCAGGCTCATGTCATGATCGGGACCCTCGCACTTGTTAAACATGAAAGCTGTCCCCGAGGAAAAATGTTCAGCATTAACTCCTACACTGCCGTTTGGCTCGGACACGCTTCCTTGGTGTCCCTGGATTTCAACACGCGAGGGAGAAGCCCACGCACCCCTCAAAGGTGAGAGAAAAAGTCACTGCGGGGCGGGAAGGGCACTGCCTGCAGCCAGCCGGCCGAGCTGACCTTCAGCGGCCCTTCCGAAGGGGAGGCGGCGACGGGACCGGCCGGGCGCCAGAGCCGCTCAGGCACCGCGGAGACCCGGGAGGGGCGTCCCCGCCTCTGCCGCCCCCTCACCTCAAACCCCAGCCAGGTGTACGGGGAGATCACATCGTAAAACAGCTCCACGAGTGTCCGGCCCATCCTGGCCCCGTCGCGTCCCGTGCCCCCGCCCTCCAGCGCCCGGCGGCCGCGGCACCGCCCCGGACAGGGGGCTGGAGCGGGGCGGCCCTTCCGCCGCTGCAGGATGGAGCTTCCCCCGCCGCCCCTCCGGCTCCTCCTCCTCGCCCTCCCCGCAGCTGCTGCTCGCTCGGCCTGGCCGTGCGGGTCGCTTTGCTGGATCTCCGGCGAATCCCGGCCCGGGAGGAAGAGCAGGGGTGGGATCGCAGGGGTTCGGGAGGGAGCCTGTGCCCTTGTCCATGGCGAGGCCAGTGGGGGAGAGCAGGCTGCCGAGGAGGGTGCCCGGGAGCTGACTCAGCGGAGCAGTCCAGCACGTTTCCCCGGGAGCACGGCTTCCCTGCCGGATCAGCAAGCGATTTACGTGCCACTGGCCCTTTTATCCCCCTACCCTCCATTTTCCTACGCTTGTTCCTCCTCCATTCACCTAAGCCCTTCCCTTTCCCCAACTTTGGTTCCTCCCCTGCCCATCCCACAGGAAGTTATGTGCAATCCCAAAACGCTGCGCTTGTGTCACGGTACCCTCGCAACGTGCAGCAGCAGCGTTTAGTCCTGGATGTGAGCTGGAGCCTGGTGCTGGATCCCGGTGCTGGATCCCTCCTCTGGCTGTAATCTTGATTTTTTTAACAAAGCAGCTTTCTGAATTATGAGTAACTTAAACTCAAGAATGAAAAATCTGAACTGCCAACAACAGTTTGTGACCCCTCACTGAAATCTTTCTTAACACCTGAGTACCGAGCAGTGAGCCAATCGTTAAGAAGAGATTTGGGAGAGAGCTGGGAAACTTAAGTGTGAAGTCTTTACCAGGCATTTTGGTGGCAAAAAAAGAATGAATGAGTGACTGAATAAAAATTCTATTTAGGCGAATTGGTGGGGCTTCTCCAAAGGGAAATCCTGCCTTATGTTTTTCTCAAGGGGTCGAAAATCCGGCAGAGTGTGACTTTAAGAGTTGCTATAAATCACTGCCTGAGGCATCCTCTAGAGTCTGTGGGTTCCTCTCTTCAGGCCACTGGAGCCTGTGGATGTGACTGCTGCTTTCCCAGGTGCTGGTTCAGCCAGTAGTGAGGCTGAGCGTGTGTCCCAGAGAGATAAATGTGTGCACACAGAGACGACTCCAACACAGCTGGCTACACAGACTGCAACAAGCACTGCTGCCTGTAATCCCACTCACAATTTCCTTTCGTACCTGTTTTTTTCAAAAGTTTGAAAGATGGATTTGTAATGAGCTCAGCTGTAGCCTGATTCTCTTGGGTTTCATCCCGTATGTGTCCGTTTTCATCCCTTAGAACAGAAATTTCACCTGATAGATCCCACAGTTAAGCCATGCTACATCTTTCATTAATCTTGTGTTGTTACTATGCTTTTAATCCAGTTACTCCAGTTATCCTAAAAATTTCCTTGTGCAGATCCCATTCAGGTGCAGGCAGAATGCTGTAAGAGTTTGCCTACACATTTTAACACATTCCCAATATCAGTGCACTTGTCACACTGAGAATTATATACCCCAGTCACCTGGAGAGCACTCAGCTCAACTGGATCATGCCAATGACATCAGTTATCGCCATCTCTGAGTCCCCAGGGATTCTTTCTTCCTGGTCACTGTCTGGTGCACCTGGAGAGGAGAAGTTCTGTCCTGTGTGGATAGTTCTGACTGGGATAAATAATCTGCTACACCTTTTTCTGGCATAGAATCGGTTGTCCCTGTCAGTTTCTTCTGTCTTTTCCTGTTCCTTGCACACACTCTCTATTTCTATATTCCCAGTTTTTCTCTTAGCCAGGAAAAGTAGATGCAGTTAAATCCCATGGATGTATGTTTCCCTCTTTCTGTGCCTCACAGCATGCCTGCAGCACGCCTGTCAGGTCTTGTTGATATTGCTGCAGAAGCAATCAGCCAGAATTCCTTTCTCAAAGACTTGGCTGAAACAGAATTTTGATGATTTTCTTGCAGTTCAGTCTCCATTCCTAATAATCCCCACAAAGCTGTCCCATGTATCTGGGAGGAAAAGCATAAATTTGAGAAGAGATCTTTGGACAGTTTCTAATAAGAAAATATCATAATTTAAAAAATTAACTCAGTAAAAAAATAATTAAAACAAAAGTATTTAAAAAGAAAAGCCAAAAGTGTCTAGTAAATCTTGGCAACAAGAAATTATAAGAGAAATTTGAAAGATCTTCTTAATGGCCGTGCTTGTTTATCTTTTAAGTATGTAATCGCTTCTCTGGAAATAACCCAGACTTATGCAAACAAATCCTAAATGCAGGTTGTTCTGGTTCTGCTGGTACAGGATTAGCATTTTATGAATAGTGGTGTATTTCCAGAAGAAGTCAGTACAGCTCAGCAGCCTCTATCAGTGTCCCAGCTCTTCAATGTCATCATAGCTTGTATCTTCAAGAGCAGGGGATAAGGGTCTCTCAGCCTCAGAGGTCCTGCTTCTAGGAGTCCAGTCTGAAAACATGAAGGGAAGAACACTGAGCTAGATAGATGCACATCCTGTATGTATTACCTCTATGCGGTTGTGCAGCTGTCAGTTGTCCTCTCCAGAAATTAGAACCTTAGATAGGAGTGACTGTGAAAGACCTGAGAAATGCTTATGTCACTCTGCCTTCAGCTGTGTGTGTACATACCCAAGGATCAAGCTTTATACCCAGTGTTAAAATGAATATATTCATGGGCTGTTAAAAGAAATCTCTAATGTCTCTCTAGTTATTTTGAGTCCTATATTTTGATTATTTTTCCATGTCTCCAATAGGCCAGAAATATTTATCACAACCGTAAAAAGTAGAGTTCAGATCAGAAGATGTTCCACGGTTATATTAAATGCGCAGATAAAAAAGAGTCTATCTTAAATATTTTTTGTTAATTCTTAATGAATTAAATGGGCCTGACAAAATTTAGTGCCAGGTTAAAAACCTAGCTGAATCCATCCTCCATGGACATAGAATGAAATCTAATAAGGACACTTACAAGACAACAGATGAAGGGAGAAATAGTCAACTGCATAATTTGAAAAATCCGTGTCTAATGATATGTAGTATTTTACAGAGCAGGATTTGAAGCTGCATCAGACACTGAGCCCTCTCAAGACTGTCATGTTGTTGAAAAAAAAGGAAAGTATCACAGTAGCGTCCATAAACAGAAGGATATGCTGTAAGAAAGACAAACTGGTCCTTCTGCTCTACCTGACACTAGCAAGATCTAAGTACCATGCTCTGCAGTAATACTGTAAAATTTTGGTTCTGGAACAATTTTTAAAAGATATGGACCTACTGACACAGGCTGAGTGGAGACATATTGTGAGCAGAGTGTAGTCTACAAGGCCTAAGTAGAAAGTTGACTAATTTAGGTTGTGGCTGTCTAGGGAAACAAAATACAAAACAGAACTAGGGACAGGTGTGTGAACAAACTGTTACCAGTCTTCAAGTACTTAGAAGGCTGTTACAAAGATGACTGCAACCCTCTGTCCCCATGGTCATTCTAATAAGAAGCAACAATTTTAATTTGCGGCAGTGGAAACCTTGGGTTGGGTTGGCCACAGGCAAGAATTTTATGGCCTTAAGGAAAGCAGAGCAGAGGTATAGATTAGCTGGCTGTAAGAACAGAACAGCACTGCTCTTCTAGCCTCACCTGTCTGTGAATCCTTGTTTCTGTCATTTTCTCCAGGGATCCCAATGATTTCCTGTTCATTCTGCCCAGAAAGAGAAGCATCTCTAGGTCCAGGAGCTTCTGTCGCATCATCATAACCATCTTCCAGGGCATTTTCAGGCAGTGGAGAGGTCTCTGGAACAGTACAGGTATTAACTTCCACTAGGGAAAGCAGTAGCTGATGATCAAGCAACACAGGGCTCTAATACTGATATGTCTGTTCTTAACTGGAATCCATCCCTCAGAGAATGTTAGTGTGCACAGTTTTATTGTATATACATATGCTTACAAATTATGCATGTGTAAATGTAAAAGTAAATCAGAGTATTCCTGTTTTGCTTTTTACCTAGAAATCAATATTCAATCTGAATAAGAGAAAGGGAAATTACTTAGAATAGTTATCTTCTTTATAAGCACTTCAAAGCAAGTAAGGAAAAGCTTTTAGTTTATTTTTAACTAGAAAAAGTCATTGATATAAGAAAAGCAATAGAAAATAAAGACATGGTGCAGCAGACTCCAGGATATGGGCAACTGAGGTCCAAAACTGCCTTTGGAAGTTGATCTCTTGAACACCAGGCAATAGCTAAGAGAGCTTTTTGATCAGCTCTAGAAAAATGCAGTTCTTCTCCAAACACTTGCTCTCCCTTAGTTATTTCAAATTAAAAAAAAAAACCCAACAACCAAACCAACCCCCCCAAAAACTCCCAAAGCTAGGAATCTGGATTTTCTTCAGATCATTTGTATTTTTTTCAGATCACTTGGATTAAAATTCCCTAATTAGCTCAACTCATATGCCAGTGTTCTTATTTGTTCTTATGTCTTTCCTCTGTTTTAGTCCTCTCCATTTGTCTCAGAAATAAGGCAACAGTTTACAGGCTTTTACGGTTGCAATGCCTGGGAGAAGCAGTTGTCACATTGTTGGATTCATGTGACTGGATCCTGTGAAGTGTGTGCAGAACTACCAGCAAACATTTATTTTGAATTTCTCGTATAGAAGAGAAAACTAGCACTTGTTTATGAGATTATATGACACTCTTCTACCACAAGAGTTACCCAGAAAGTTTTGGCTCACATCAAAACATCACTAGCACATGAAGTGAAAGTCTTAATCACTCATAATGCTTTGGATATTAAAAGTTACCCTGATTTGGGGTCTCTTTCTTTGCACGAACCCTTTCTTTCATTACCTTGAGTTGCTCCAGGACCATTTTCTTCATCACTGTCCTCTCTATAAAATAGTTCCTTGGGTTTTGAGGTCTCTGAATAAGAATCTAGGCAAATCAGAAAGAATGTGATACCAGATTAAACTCTCCTTAAATGCTAAGACTGCACCATGAGAAAAGGAGCAGGCTACAATAATACCATCCAAGTCCAGCAGATTCTTTGGCAGTCTGCAAGGCTTACAATGGAATAACCAAGAATCCCTCAGGGACCCCATAACACCTCTCATGGATCATGGGGGAGGCAAGCCACAAAGGGAGAAAAGCAATCCACAGGAGGAAACCTACAGTGACCCAGTCGCTGTGAGGGAGATACAAATGATTCCTTTGTTTGTCCCTGCTTTAAATAATTGCAGCAAGAGGCTTTTGTTTGTTTGTTTGACCTGTACTGATCTATGGTTTATGGGTACAGTGAGGACTGCACAAAACAAATTGTCCTTAGGAGAGGAATTGACAGAGTCCACTGGGCAGGAAACTCGTCTCCTCAAATCCATGGATTTTTAATTTCCCAGTAGATTTGGGAGCTGCAAAGTATCAGATTGGGATCAGAAAGGAGGAGCTTTCCCTTGAGAAGGGCAAGACACACACACAGACCTGAGAGGAAAGTCACGCCCTGCTTTTCTGTCATCAGCTTATAATCAATCTCTTCATAGACAGCCTCAGAGAAGGGGTCATAGGATAGTCTGGAGCCTGAAAGTAAAGGGTAATGATCACTTACACAGTCTCTGCTCATACTCAGGCTGGGGTCATGAAAAGGAGAAGTGCCTTAAAGGGGTCTACATGGCCTGGTTGGTACCTAGAAAGGCACCAAGAGGTGCTGACTGAGGATAAGCACTGCTGGGCTCTTTCACTGCCACAAAGTAAGTGAAAATCTCAGTGTGGCAACAGATGCAGTTCATCTCAGTCACCCATCCCCCCTGCCTCCCCAGCCAACTAAACATTTGGGGCCATGTAAAGGAGGCATTTCATACCAGTCCTGAGAGACCCACCTCTCTGCTGTGCCCTGGCACGTCGGATCTGCCCAGTAAGAATGGCAAGGACCAGGCAGAGAAGGATCCCCAAGATAATGCAGAGGATGACAGGCACTGAAAGTCTTGTACTGCCTGTGGCAGGGCGGCGGGGACGATCTGAGTGGAAATGAAGAGGAAACAGGTAGAGGAGCAGGTATCCCAAAGGGCTGCTCCTCTGCAGCCCTTTGCTGTGCCCATGCTAGCAGGGTGAGGCACGGCATCTGCTGCTCTGTTATGAGTCCTGCTCAACCAGATAAAATTCAGCAGCTGGGGGTGGTGCCACTAAATTGTCATTTGATGGGAGAAAGAAAGGAGGGAGAAGGAATTTACCTGCTCTCGTGGGTGATGCTGTTGTTTCTGTCACAACTGCAAAAGGAAGGTGAGTCCAGATTAAGGAAGAGGCAAGTGTGAAAAATAGGGAGAACATCTTCATGTAATTTGTGAGGTTTTTGCAGTCAAAATTATGAAAGGGCTAGTCACTGGGAAGTACAGCTGGCCTAATGCTCCCCTACCTGCCTCCTTCCCAGACCTGTGTAATAAAGGACCAGTCACTAACCAGAGCAATTCACAGCAGCATCTTCCTTATGATCACAGTTTTTGCCAATCAAAGGCTTGGCAGGACAGTCCCAAAGAGACAGCTCTGTTCCTTTACAGTGCACCTTCTCCAACCAGATGGGACCAGTCCCTTCCCCAAAGGCAGCTTCACTCAGAGCAGACACAGCAGATCCACAGCCCAGCTGCCTGCATACAACGTTGGCGTCTGCCACGTCCCAGGCGTCATCACAGATTGTTCCCCAGGAACCTTGGTGCCAAATCTCCACTCTGCCTGAACATTCATCCTCTCCTCCCATGACTCGTAACTTCTCCCTGTCTGCAAAACACAGAAACCTTCTGTTTTACTGGAACAGCCGGAAGGTCCACAGGGACCAATAAGGAAAAACAAAGAGGTGGAGGTACCTGAACAACTTGTAGAGTTTGGACACTCGGCAAATGCAGCTGGAGATGTTGCCTCCTTTCTTCCTGCAGAATTAAAATAATGAGGTAAATAAGTTAATTCTTCTCTGAAAAAAATCGAGGAAGAATAAAATACCTGAAAATCAACCATCAAGTTAATTATTTCCTGAAATATGTGTATGGCCTTTTTAGTTCTGGTAGATGGCTGTTTGTCTCTTGCTGTGAGTCATAATCTTTCTGATGGTTATGCCTTCCTTCTTCTCATGAGGCAGCTGCAATCCCTTTCAGGATATCTGAATGTCATCTAGAATTCATTTGTATGATGGCAAATATATATATGAATACAGATATTGATACCCACAGGTGTGAAATATTGTCTTAAAAGCAGGCATTAGCAATGGACCTTTAGAACCAAACTGCTTTGTACACTTGTCCATGGCTATGCCTATACGCTGATATGCCTCCTTACATGTAGAAACAGACTTGCCTCTAGACCTCTTGGGAAGTCTCATCCTAACTCAGATCTCACAGACTGACTGTGTATTTGCCTAAAAAAATATGCAATGGCACCATCCTATTAGGGACTTCCTTAGGATTTCACTGGGTAACAGCACTCTGTGATCATCTTGCAATTTTAATTCGCTCAATTAAATCAAGGATATAGACAAGGAAAAATGTTGCTGCCGTTTGCATGAAACTAGAAATAATATACACCAGGTAACAACTGAACATAAGGTAATTACTGCAATGTCCATCGGTGCATGCATAGGTTAATGTACGTCTGGCCACATACAAATGCATTTCTGATTACCAGTGCAAGTAATGTGGGTCTCTTCTGCTCGGTTATCGCACGACCGAGGATCCCAGGGGTCTGACTGACATTGCCAGAGCGAGCTGTGCTGTTTAGTGCACTCAATGTGGTCCAGCCATGTGGGCCCAGACCCTCTGCCGTATTTGAAGTCCGGTGCTATTCCTCCTTCCTCTCCGCAGCCCAGGTGTTTGCACACAGTTACTGCGGTGAGCTGGGACATGCGATTCGAACAAATGCTCCCCCACGTCCCGTTGTAGAAAACTTCTACACGCCCGGCACAGTCATTGCCATTCACCAGCCTCAGAGCCAGGAAATCTGGAAGTGAAGGCATAAAAATGGAATTAGTGCCACAAACTTCTTGCGATGTTTCTTTCCTGCCTGTGTAATAACACTTTCTTTACAGTGCTAGCTACCTGTATTGGTTCTACCTGTATTGTGGAGCATGGATGCTCCAGAGGCTGCAGTCCTTTCAGGGTTTGTACTGGCTTCATAATGGGCCCTAACAGGCTGCACTCCCTTCAGGGAACATCAGTGTCTTTTTCCACTTGTCTTTCATTTCTCCTCTCTCTTGCTGCTGCCACTCTGTCTTAAATATGCGTGAGCAGAGCCACCATAAACTATTTGGATTGTCTGATGCTTTGGTGCACAGTGGGTTGTTTCCATTGGTTTCAGAGCCAGCTGCACGCAGCCCCTTGCTGTGGAAACCTTTACAGACCCCTCCAGTTTATCTCCCAAATATCCTACCACACCACAGACTTTTGTGTGTGTGTGTGTTGGTGCATAATCTGGGCTTCTGTAGATCCTTTGCATCCTGGTAGGACCAAGAAGATGTGCTGACCAACTGTGCTTGTCATCAAGACAGGAGGAGGCTGTCCAAGCAAGTCTCCACTATTCTCGACTTCCCTTTCATGCAACCCTCCTGTTTGAACCCACAGGCTCAGAAGAGGGTTTTCCAAACGCACCTGAGCACAGCACTCCAGCATCCTCTTTGTGTTGGCAGTTGTGCTGGCCCCATGCCCTAGAGGGACACGCCCAGAGATCAGATTCAGCCCCAGTGCAATTCACGTCATCCAGCCAGATCTGCCCTGACCCTTCTCCATAATGTGCAGAGACAAATGCCTCGATGGCATGCCCACATCCAAGCTGTTTGCAAACAACACTGGCATCTGATAGATCCCAGTTATCATCACAGACGGTGCCCCAGATGCCATGATGATAAAGCTCTACTCTCCCAGCGCAGCGGTTTGTTCCATTCACCAGCCTCATCTGTCTGCTACCTGAAGGAAGAAAATCCAGCTGTCAACATAATGCAGCACAGCTATAATGCACAGGTCAGCATAATGGCAATATTTTTAAAGCCCTTTCAAGACATCATGTTCTTGTTATATCCCAATTCTTCTGCTATGGTTGCTTGAGCAGAAGTCCTGTGAGGCTAAAACTGCCTACTCTTGCACCAGGTGAATGTTTGAGTAATTCCTGTGAGATGCTGCAAGCAAGGAGTGTCTAATCATACTAAGTATATGCAGAGGTGACCTTATCTTAGAAAGCTAGACAACCTGTTTTCTATCTATACTCATTTAGTTAGACAGAGGCAGAGACTGTTCCTCTTCCAGATGGATTACAAAACCAGAGAAGAGTAGAAACAGTTGTAATATTCTGTAGAAAGGCTGTCATGTCACAAGATAAAAGCTATTTAATTCTCAAGTGGCAGTAAGAATGCTTAGCAATCATAGCCAAATTAGTATTCTTATGGCTTCTGTGTTCTAATAGTTCTTTTTGATTCTGAAAGATGATTCTGTAAGAAATTCAGATGAAGAAAGCATTGCATAAATTACACTTGCTTCCTTAACTATCATCAAGCTCAGACTCATGCCTACTTAAGATCTGTGACACCACAGCACAGCATGGGCTGGAGAAACCCTAGGAAACATTCTGTACCTTTCACACAGCGACTCACCTGAACAAATCACACCAACGTCTTCGGAAACTCCCGTTGGCACTGTCTGATAATGGGAGGTGTTGCAGAGCATCAGCTGAGTCTCATTTCCAGTACACCGGACACTCCTTAGGCCAACAAGACCCATCCCTCTCTCAGACTTTGGGAGGTAATAGGCTTTCTCAGCAGTTCCACACTGGAGCTGTCTGCACACCACATGAGCGTCCTTAATGTCCCAGTCATCATCCAGGACTCTGCTCCACACACCATGGAGGGAGATCTCAACTCGCCCATCACAGCGGCTCTCACCCCCTGAGAGTCTGAGTGATTCAGCAAGACCTGGGCTCAAGAGAGTTGGGAAATATATTGAGTACCATCTACTGCTCTCACTGCAGTAGAAATAACTTGCAGGAAAGCTATGGAAGGCAAACTTCTGTGCTGGTAAAATGTTAATTCTCACCGCTGATTAAGGAGACTGCCCCTGTTAAGGCTTCGTTTGCTTTCATGCACACTAGGACCTGCAATGGGAAGCGAGAAAGGCTGCCCCAGCTCAAAGACTAGATCCTGTCAGTGAGATTACCAGCACTGCTTTGGTCTGAAGTTGCACCACCCGTAAAAGGCCACTCGTGACTTACCTGAGCAAGTTACAGTGGCTGCTTCTTTGGTTGAACAGGCTGGATTGCCCAAAGTCACTTGAGCACAATCCCACAGGCAGGACTCTGTCCCTTCACAGTGAAAAGTATCTCTCCATATAGGCCTATTTCCATCCACAAAACCGTCTTCCATCTGGATTGACTTTGCATAGCCACAGTTCAGCTGATGGCAGAGAACACTGGCAGCTTGCAAATTCCAGTGGGAGTGACAGAGTCTTCCCCACGTGTCTCCATGGTGGATCTCCACTATGCCAGAGCATGTGGTGCCATTCACCAACCTGGCCCCTGGGCACCCTGAATGTAAGAGAAACGGAGTACTGGAGTGTTACATTTTCAACTGCTCATAGGCATGACCTGAGAGTGCCTGGGGAATGGGAATGAGTTTTCCTAATCATTCAGTAGTAAAAATTACTTAACTGGGCCGTACTCATAACTGGAAATTTCCATACTCATAACTAGACATCAGTCCAGCCTACTCTACTGAGAAGAATGACTAGAAATCAGGATCAGGTCCCACTTGCAGTTTTTAAAATCAGGGCACTAGGTTTTGGGGCTTTGGGTCAACCAATAGACCTTATTTGTTCAGACCAGTATCATCTAGGGCCTACAGCTCTGGATCCTTCAACTGCTGGTCCAAATCCTCACTTAAACCTGGATCAGGAATTCAGTCCTTGCCTCAAGTACATGACAGGTGGAACTGTCTGCAGTCTTGTCTCATGCTGTGCCTGGCTGTTCTGTCCAGCTGGACCCTACATCTCACTGATTGCTTTGACTTGTCTGGGACTACACATAGAACTTATTACCAGTACCTTCCTCTGTCCTCTGTGCAGATGCTTTGGATTGTGCCTTGGTGGCAAGGACTCTGCCTGTGCTGTGCTCAGCCTCTGCGCCCAGCTCATCCTGACTTATGCAGCAGCCTTGCTCTTGCTGTCACCTGACACTAGGAACATTTCAGAGAGAGCAGCCTTGTGGTACAGTTGAAGTGCAGCCTTGACTCCTGTTGCAGCAGACAAAAGATGGAGCCTGACTCCACATACACCCTCTGAATTTTGAGTCCATATTTTTCCTCAAGGAAGGAGTTTTTCGGTTCTCTTCTTAGACCTTTCCACTGCTCACCTGAACATACCACACGAGCCTCTTTTCCAGCAGGGCATTCATCATGACCTAGAGCACGCACAAGACAGTCTCTCAGGAGCGAGCCATTCTTCTTGCAGCTGAATGTGCCGTTCCAGACAGATCCATTTCCTTTCCCGAAGGACTGTCCACTTGGTATCAGTAGTGCAACTCCACAGTCTAGCTGCTGGCAGAGGATATTGGCAGCTGGTAAATCCCACAGGTAGTCACACAGGGTTCCCCATGTGCCTCCGTGAAGAAGCTCTACTCTCCCTGAACATGTGGTACTGCCATTTGCCAGCCTGTACCCACCATAGCCTGCAGAAAGAATAAAGGAGCTTAGCAGTTACTTTTGGGTTTTTGTGCTATTGCACTGAAAGCTGTAAGAGAGCTCTGCCTGCAAGGAACTAGCACTTATTTATGTGTCAGGTTACTGGAAAGCATGTTAGAACAGGATGCTGATAAGCCAGCTCTGAAAAAAGGGTGTCTGTTGTCCATACTGTAGCCTGCACTGTGTGACTAGAAGTCTTTTGAATCTTTAAGTTCAGTGTCTCCTCCTTGATCTGCTCTCTCCTCCCCTCACCATACTGCTGCTACCTTACAACATCTTCTCTTGCAGAGGCAGTTTCAGCACTGCCTTGCATGTGAGGAACTCAGAGTAGGAGCAACTGGTATCACTCTCTCTCCCAGTAGTTGGTCATGTCACATTTCCTGGTAAGCAGAAACTGCACTGTCCAATTCTCAGCTTTCATCCATGCCTCAGAGCAAGGCTCTGAACACCACATGCCATAACCATCAGCGTATTCACAATAAATTAAGGGCAGCATGGGAGGCACCATAGTGTCCTGCTGCCAGCCCCGTGCAGTCCCTCTGTTACTTTCTACCCTTACCTTGCCCTTGCATTGTACCCCTAATGGGACCAGGATTTCAGCTGTGAGCTAAGACTCTTGCAAGACAGAGGCAGGAGCAAAGGCCTGTTAGATGTCTTAACTGAGCTATTTGGCTGCCATTGATCCCCACATCACAGTGCTCCAGGTCACAGTGTCCAAGGCAATCTTAAAACAGACTGAAGCCTTTTGGGCAGGAAATGGACATGAACTCCAGCCCTTTTCCAGGCTTGTTTTGTGTCAGACTGTTGTCAGCAGCTCTGCCCCAGGTTTAGTTTACCCCTTTAGAACTGTGGCCTCAGGAAAAAAGTTGTGTTTGCTAGGTCTGATCTTCACTTTTTCAGTGGGTGGCAATACATAGCTGTATTCAGAGCCCCCAGCAGCCATGACTGTATGGAGCTCTTAAGTAATGTTACCTGCCAGTCACAATGAAAGTCATCGAGGCCTCTGGAAACCCTTTTTTTTTTTTTTAATAACTTACATTTGTAACTTGTGCAACCTTTTGGAGATATGGTACCTCTCTCAGTTTTATAATTAACTGAAGTGCCAGGGATTAACATACACACTGGCACCACAGGAAATAAATTAATGTCTCAATATTCCTGCTTGTCTGCTCTGCCTGTTTTTCCTTTTATTTATAAGAGAAAGATGTGTAAATCATTCTTAGCATTCTGTTGAGTGCGTATTTCTAATAGCATAAAAGAAATGACAGCCCTTTTGAGATCTCTGTGGGATAGTGAAGTGATTAGAACAGCCCATGTTAGATGCAGACTCTCAGTAGAGTGAATGAGACATTGTGGGGCTGCTCTCTGTTTCCTGGTCCCCCTTGAAAGGCTCAAGGCATGGTAGGGGAAGCATCCAAGGATCCTGAGGACCACAGAAGTGTGCCGAGGCTCTGAACTGTGGGTTAACAGGAAGAAGGCATATAGGACACGGGTGAATTATGCCCATCAGCCCAAAGTCTCACCTGAACACACAACAGTGACATCATGAGAGCACGTGTTAGTGTGGTGTATGTTCCTAGGACAGGCCGCAAGATGAGTCTCATTCCCTGCACAGTGAAACTCTTCTTGCCAGATCGGTTCATGTCTGTCTCCAGAGTGAGTTTCTCTCAAGGTATCCACAGCCTGGCCACAATCTAACTCATTACATATAACAGAGGCAGTTTTGAAATCAATGTGTGAAAAACAGACAGTAGCCCAAGTTTCTTTTTGCTTTACTTTGAGATGTCCTGAGCAGGCAGTGTCCCCTCCAGTCAGACGCAGATCAGAGAAGCCTGGAAAAAAGACAAAAACCGAGAAATCCAGCATCAAGGATTGGTTGTGCTGACTTATTTTCATAACTCCTGTACCTTAATGTGCAAGACACCTGTCACTTCTCTCAGGACCACTGATACTTTTGAATTGTGACTGGGGCAATTCCTGTATAGCACTGATAAAAAAGGAAATGTTGTATGAGATTGTTTATTTCTCAGTATGTAAAAATACTAAATCGTTGCGAAAGAAGGAGGGAAGTTTTGAACATCTGCCAATGACTGAGAAGTAGCAATCCCCAAACAGATAAATAGACAAATAGCCATTTACTACTGTGTGTCCTTGAGACTTCATTATTTCAGTGAATAGGAAGCTGAAGCACCCCAGGAAGAGGAAACAGGAAATGCTGCACCCAATTTTAGAAATTGCTAAGAAGACAGTCTAGAGATCTATAGGCTGATCAGCCTCACTTTGGTACTTGGAAAAAATATGGAGTGAGACTTCTAGGAATTCATTTGTAGGCACAAGGAGATGAATGGGAAGAGTCAGCATGGTTTTATCAAGCATGTATCATGCCTGTGGGGCTGTATTGCTTTCTCTGATAAAAATAGATTTATCAATGAGGGGACATCAGCACATGTCATTTACCTCACATTTAGCACTGCCATTAAAACTGTCTTTCACAATATTCTTATATCCAAAAACTAGGATGTCACAGTCTGGGTGGAAGGACGACACAGTTAAGCAGCTGACTGAATGGTCAGGCTCAGTCATTAGTGAGTTGCACTCTACTCGAAGACTGTCAGGAAGTGGAGTATCACTTGTTGGGTCTTTCCAGGGGCCTGTTCTGCTCAGTGTCTTCTCTTCATGGAGGAGGTGATGGACTACACTCTTAGGATTTTGGGATGGGGGGGTGGAGAGGTAACCACAAGGGCAGAGCTGCCATTCAGAAAGATCTAGACAGGCTAGACTAATGGGCTGACAGGAACAGTACAAAAATCAAAACAGGACAAATGTAAATTCCTGGAGCTGGGAAGGAAAAACCTCTTGCAATGATTCTTTACCCAAAGAGTAAAACCAAGCACATCTTGCACAGGAAGCAGCCAAACAGATATTGGACTTTTTTTGCCATTGCAGACTGTCCTGTCTTATTTCACCTGAAGATCTGGAGAAGAAGGGCAGTTGTACGACATAACATTGCATTTTCTTGCTTCTCCACCTACACCTGCTTTTTTAGCCCTCCTTCCCAGTCAAAGACAAGTTCAGTACTGCTCTCATGTTGCCTGGGAGAGCTGTGGTAGAAACAAATAGTGCTTTTTTTTCCTGTTCTATGTCATCTAATATGTCATTGCTGTGCTCAGGTAAAGTCAGCTTGCACTTGTAGTCAGCAGAAGGCTTAATGCTGGAGCAACTTGCTTTGGATGAGTAGAGGGAGTACTTGGCGTTATCCAACTAGGACAAGGTTTGATCCCAGGCTCATATCCTTTTTCTGCGATACGAGGTTGGATCACTTCTTACCTGAGCAGATCACTCCAATATCAAAGTAATGAGGGCAGGTAAAAACAGCCCATCCTTTATGTGTGCAGTTCCAGAGAGCAGGTTCATCACCACGGCAGTCAACTCGGTACAGCCACGTCGGTCCAGTTCCTTCTCCAAAAGGAGCTCGGTTAAGGGCCTTAACAGCAGATCCACATTGTAGTTGCTTACAAACAACCTCAGCATCCTTTATGGTCCAGTCGCCATCACACACAGTTCCCCACTGCTCCTCATGTTTTACTTCCACTCTCCCAGAGCAGGGGCCAGTTCCGTTTGACAGCCTCAATTCATCAGTACCTTCAGACAGAGCAAGGTAATAGAAAGGACAGAGCTTAATCATGATTATCTATTGCAGATGGTTAATGAGATTAGTATTGCTCTTAATGTACTCTTACACCAGACTTATTTGATTCACTTTTCTAAATAGTCCAATTTAAAGGGTTTTTTTTTTTGCAAGGAGTTGTCTGTATTTACAAGTTTGAGCTAGCTGCACTGCTAAAATGTAAGTTATTTCTAATGACAGACAAGCTTTCTCTTTTACTGACTTACCAAGGCTGGGAAATGCCGAGTAATGTCCCTGTGTTGTGATTCACAAAGCCTGCCACAACAGACACTGGCAACTGGAATGGGTGAGGGGACCGCATGTCGGTGTGTAATTGCTACAGTAGATCAAGCTTCATTTCCCCACAAATTAATTGGCCTGGAAGTCAAGTTTGTGTGTGTGTCTTTGGGAATGAGGTAACTGGAGGAGTTGGCTACCAGAGAGACCAGAGGGGCCAGGCCTGCTCCTGGAGTGGTGGTAAGGTCAGGGGATCTACTCGAAGACTCAGCTCAAAGTTGGCTTTCTGGGCTGCAAGGGCACATTGCCAGCTCATGTCCAGTTTGTCCCCACCAAGTCCTTCTCCACGGGGCTGCTCTCAAGCCATGCATCCTCCAGTCCGTGCTGATCCTGATGGTTGTCCTGAGCCAGGTGCAGCACCTTCATCTTGGCCTTGTTGAACTTCATGGGCTGAGGCTCATTTTTCAAGCCTGTCGAGATTCCTCTAGATAGCATTCCTTCCCTCAATGGCTGCACCACTCAGCTTGGTGTCATCTGGAGACTTCCCAAGGGTAAACTCAATCCCACTACCAATGTCAATAATAAGGATTTTGAACAGTTCCCATCCTTTGAGGGACACCACTTGTCACTGATCTCTACTTGGACATTGAGCCATTGACTGCAACTCTTTGGATGCATCCATCCAGCCAATTTCTTATCCATTGAATAGTCCATCCATCAAACCCACATATGTCCAACTTAATGACAAGACTGTGGTGTGGGACCCTGTCTAAGGCCTTAGAGAAGTTAAGATAGCTCACTATAAGGCCACTGGTGCTGTTTATGTTTGTGTTGCACGTGTCACGTGTGGCACGTTTCCGTCTGTGTGGGCAGCCATGTACAGCTGTGGTGTGTGTGGGTATGTATTTGTATACGGCTACTGCATACGTGTGACTGTTTGGACTAAAATTTAGCCTCGCTACCAGCTGGATCAAAGTCACTGCTGTTTGGAGCATGAAAGAGGATACCCATTAAATGGGTAGAAAATCAAATGGTAGAAAACCACATGCAGGACTGTTGTATTCCTAGGTTAAGGACAAACTACGAGCTAAATGTGCAAAGGAAACAGGAAAAAGTTGGCCACTACATCTGAGTTTTGTCTTCAGTTTGATCAGGTTTGCATTTCAGTGTGTTACGGAACAGGTAAATCCCTGAAGAGGGCTGGCAGCTTCTCTTGGGCATGGAGGATTATTCAGATTGACCACATAGCTAAAGGAGGTTTACAGGACAGTCACATAAGAAGCCTAATAACTTTGGTCACAAATGTTCACTGTTTCAAGACCTGACACAAAATGGAATATTAAAGCTAACATTTACAAGACAGGTTCGATCCAATTGTCAATGTCCTGAGTGCACTAAGAATCCTTAATGGCCTTGGCCTTCCCCTCCTGGGTTTTCCACCCACATGCTCTGCCCATGGGCCCATTTAAGCACAGACCTGGACCTTCTCTCACTGTGTGGGAAGTTCATCTGTGTTCCGCTCTGGCACAGCCATGCCTAGCTGTGGGCCCTGTTGATCTGCACTCACAGCCACAGTGACCAGGTGTCAAGAGAAACCTGCAGTACTCATCCAGACCCAGCACTGGACACTGATGTGAATGGAAAGCAGTGCAGCTGTGCAGATCTTGTAAATAGCCTAGGAAGATAATCTCCTATCAATGATGGCATTTGATAAGCGACAAAAGATAATTTGCACTGAGAGCCTTGGGTTTTCCCATAAGATCTTTTCAAAACAATCCATTATGTAAAATATCACTTTCCCTCTCTTCCTCAAAAGAGAGAGGTGTCTACATATCACACATCTTGCTGTCGTCTGACATTGTAAAATGAGAATATATAATTTTTCTTCGCGTTTGGAAACAAATCTAATTCTTCTCTCTACTCATTGCAAGTGTGTCAGTCTTAGCCCATGAGCTGCTGCTAGTGCAGCTACTTCTTTCCAAAACTAACCATTGTTTCATTTCTTATTCCATAGTAAACCGCTAGCAGTAGGCAATTGGAAGGCAATTTTGCCTCCATCTTCATATGGTCTGTAACTGCTTCATCAGAGACAGACAATGTGGCTTTGACACGTGATCACCTCTCATACACAGGCAAAGGTTTTACCTCTTTGCTAACACTGCTGGATTTCCTCACAATTTCCTGCCTATCATTTAGATTTGGAAACAAAAGAAAAAAAGGTGGTTATTCAAGTGACTGACGATTGGTAACTTCCAAGACCTTTTTTTTTTTTCAAAATATCCTCTCTCCTCAAGTTTCCTGAGTAAGAAAGTCATGTGCATAGCACAATCCTCAGATAACTACAAAACCACTTTGTGCCTGTAACATGTTGTCTCAGAGGGAGCATAATCTTTCTGTAATAAGTCTTCTAAGTCTCTTGAAAGATATTGTGGAGAACAATCCCCAGGCTATTTGAAGAGCATAGTCCAAAAAAAGAGTTTTCTCAGCTATAACATTTATACATTTAAAAGAGAAATGAATTCTAAAAAAAGTTGAATTGATAATACATTTTTAAAGGAACCAGATAACATATTTCTATTAGCCATATCCGGGAGCAAAACAAACAGCTCTTCACTCAACTGTACAACCTCTCTGCACTTGAATTTTTAAATAATTGTACATCTGACATTTTCAACGTGGAACAGCATGCAAGACTGGATGCGGAGGTAGGCATAACCCAATCGACAGATTTAAATATTTCCTAATAAAAGCTATCATTTGCTGTAATCCCTCTTCTGTGAATTTTTTATGATATGTACAGGTACAGTTTTGTATTTCCTCACACATCACAGCATGTCCCACAAGTACCTTCACTGAATTCAGTGGTTTGGTGTTCTGCTTTGCTAAGAAGGCATCAGATTTTCACTTGTTCTAGCTGAAGACTCAGACTAAGGAAGGGCTGAGAATGTGCTACGCATCTTTTTCCCCAGGCCCTAAAAGGAGGTTTCCAGCCCAGGCCAGCTGCCTCAGGGGCAGATTGCCAGCTCATTCCCTGAGGGCTGTGACTCCTGCATCGCTCTGCACAGCGCTCTTGTGCCTGGGGACCATCAGGAGAGTGCAAGTGCTGTCAGAGCAGAGATAAGGGTAGAAGATGCTGATGATGGTGTCAAGGTAAAGCTACTCTTGTCTGCATCTTCCAGTCAGTCTGTTACTATTCCCTGAGGTTAACACGGAGTTGGCAGAAAACTCACTCTCATTTCTACAGTACAGCTCAGCTGACACTAAAACTTCGCCACAAAGGCGTCTAAATAAAAAAAATGTTTCATATTATGAAAATGTATGTCAAGAGCGCCTCCTGTTCCCTGCCATGTGAACTGTGCATCCACACAACTGGTGAGAAGCTTCAAGGCTAGGGCCATGCTATATCAAAGCATCAACCATGAAGTCTTGTTCTCATCATATGGGGATGTGACCACCACCACAATGCCGTAATGTCACTCCCATGTGTAGAGAGAGAAAAATGAGGTTTCCAAAATCTGTCTCTCATCACCAGCATCAAGCATGTACACATAGCTCTAGAAGAGCAGAGAGACAAATAGCGATAAGCTTCAGATATGCAGGAACAACTCAGGGGATGTTGTGTCACCAAAACTCCACTGGGCACACAGGGCATAGCTACAACATTTTAACTGGTGTAGAACGAAGACCTGGAATTGTTAATTCTGTCTACCAAGAGCTCAGCAGGAGTGATAAGACAGTAGTAAGTATACCCAGCTGGTTTTTAGTACAGCTCAACTGTTTACAAAATTTAGACTTGAATTCCTATGAGAATGGGCAGTCACTGATATCTGAGTAAAATACAAACTTTTACAAATGGCTTACTCTTCTTTATCACAGGATTACCAAGGAGATTGAATAAAAGGCAGAAATATACTTGAACATCTTTTTGTCACTTTGCTTTACAGGTTTGTAGAATAACAATTTATTTCTATTAAATTTGCGTGCTTTTCTTATCTCACTGCCTTATGTGAAATAAAGTATGTACTTACCCAGGGAGACCTGAATGGAGAGGAGAGTCAACCACAGCACTGGAGAAGAAAGATGTCCTTTTGTTGCCATGCTGACCACAGATGGATGAAACTTCACTCTCCAAGCACTGCCTAAATCAAACTCTGCCTGGGCATTCCTGTATCTCACGAATGACTGCAAAGGAGGAAATATATAGATTCACGTGCTAGCATGAACTACCTGAAGGAACCAATAGAAATATTGTTCACCTTTTTAGACATTATCAGCAGATTAATCTCCAATCTGAAGGAGCCAAAACCTCCAATAAAATTCAAAAAGTGTGCTTGTGACCTTATATGAAGGGTAATTGTATATCTGATGCCATCATCGGAATTGTTTTACTGTGGGACCAGCATTGGTGGCACAGGCAGAGCAATGCGCAAAGTGGTTATTTCTCACCTGGAGATTCCTCAAAGGAATATGAAAGTGCAGAACAGTGGTCATTTATGAATCACTTCAGAAGAAGAAAAGGCAAAGAAAATCCCTAAATTTGTAGCTTATCCATCTCATTGGGAGAAATTGTACTCCAATCAACAGAAATGGTATTTATCACTAGAGGTGGCTCGGTGAGTGAAAAATGATACCCTCTCTGTCATTGCGGCAGGCTTAAGGCTTCCTTATTTGGTCAAAATGTTTTGGGCAGAAGATCTTAAAAAAATATCATCCTTAGGATTTGAATTACAGGCCTTCCTGTTTCTTCCGCTGAGTTTCTTTTTGTCTCAGGTCACCATTGCTGGTAGTTCTACTCCCTCTCTTATTCACTCTAGAATGGTGACTTTAAGGAAATAAAGGCTGCTGTTGATTAAACAGTGACTACTTCACTCATTCTGACAACTGGAACAAATTGCAGAGTGCTGTTTACACCAGTCTAAACACACATTCCTCTTTATGTCACTGACAGCATACTCCTTTTGTCTAATGGTGTCTGTCTGCTCTTTATCCAGAATCCCAAGTTTGGTAACATCCATGCTGTTGGATCCTTAGAACACCAAGTTTTGCAATCTCTTCCCCTTCTCACTGGGCTTGGCTTGTTCGAGGTCTGTGTAACCTTGCAGCAGGGTAGCCTTGGGTCAGACAGCTGAATGAGAAAGAGCAGAGAGTCTGGCCAGAGGCTGCCTGTTCTTTGCTCAGGAGCTCAGACACTTCCTGACGGTCTCTGCTAGAGCTACAGGGCAGCCAGGCTGGGGTCTGGCCAGGAACTTTGCTGATACCTGACCCTGATCTGCTGACTTGACTTTATGGCTTGATTCTAGGTTTTGTCTGGATTGCCTGGACTACTGGCTTAACCTTGCTGCGGTCACTGGACCTATTCTGTTATTTTTTGTTCAGGTACTGTGGGACTTCACCCCTTATGAGGATCTTGCTTAATGCCTGGTTTGCTGTGAGCTTCAGTTCCTGGCTGACCTTCCCTTGCAGAGCATCCTGCTTCTGCTACCTGATACAGACCTCTGAAAAACAGAAAGTCAGTGCCACTCCATTGGAAATGTGGTCAGGGTGAGGAAAACCCCACTACAGATGTTCTAATGAGAGATAGATAAGGTATCCATTATCACGTTGGTTCCGGTACCGAGGGTCAGTGGTTTCTTGTAGCGCTATTCTTTGCTGATTGCCGTGCACCAACTGAATTCTCTCTGATGTTTTAAACCCCATTCCAGGAAGTCTGAGAGTAAGATCTGTTCTCAGCATACAGGCCCTTGATGACCAGAGCTTCTTTTAAGGACACTATGTGTCAAACTATGTCCAAGTAGCCGGGTACATGCCATGATGTTAGAAGAGACAGAATGAGAGGAAATTACCCCAGGCTGTGCTGGGGGAGGTTCATGTTAGATATCAGGAAAAATTTCTTCACTGAAAGGGTTGTCAAGCACTGGGACAGGCTCCCCAGGGAAGTGGTTGAGTCGCCATCTGCAGATTTATTTCAAAGATATGTAGATGAGGCACTCAGGGCCACAGGCCCTTAGGTTTAGTGCTAGGTTAGTGGTTGGACTTGATGATATTAAACATCTTTGCCAACTAAAATGGTGCTATGATTCTGGGAAAAGCAAACAGGAAACAGCAGAACAGCTCTGGGATATTTTGCTTAAGAAACTGAACACAATACTTTACTCACCAAAATGATGTGCTAGAGTTGGAACAATACAAAGAAGGTCTTCAGGGATGATCAGATGAACACTAAGTCCATTTTACTGTCAAAGGGTAATGAAGAGACTTCAGAAAGTTGTCAGCCTAACAAAACAAACTTTTGCTGCTAAGTATTTTGAGACAGGTTAACACTAACTGGAACAAGGACTATATAATGTGAAGAAAAGCATAAAGTTGCTATGAAGACATGTAAGACTGGATGTCACAGGGACGTTTCTAAGAATCAGAAAAATAAGGCCCTAGAATAAGCTCCCAGTTAAAATGGTGACATAAAGAGCTTTTGCAGTAATGACCAAGATCATAATCACTGAAAGGAACTACTGGGCATGTTTCATTTGGTTAACACAAGTGTAGATTTGATGACTGCAATGGTAACCTTAAATCCCTTCTCCATTTCTCAGGAATTGCCACAACAGACCTTCTGAATAAATCATACTTTTGCTGCAGATACAAGAGAAGATTGCTGTAGAGCAGACAAAAAAGCCTTGCTCCATAGGGACCATATAGCATTTTAATCTGGTACTTGACAACGAACTCTGCCCTGAGGATACGCAACATCTCAGACTTCCCTGTACCATGATCAACACAATATAAAGTAGGCAGGTCAGTGAAGGGACAATGAGCAGGATAAGTGGAACATTTATTGGTCAAGTGAGGTATAGATGGGGCTCAGGCAGGCAACCACTAATAAGCCTGTGTTAGTCCTAGAGAGCCGAGTAAGGACAGAGTGATTTCACGAGTAAATTCGCAAATTTTCCTGGTTAGTATTCAAGTCAGAAGAGAAAAAGATCACAATTAATGTCTATTAGATCACTTCTTACTAGTTAAACTGTTCATAGAATCAAGCTGATATTATTAATAGCAGGTAACAATTCACACGTTATGCTCAGTTATTGCCTCACACTCAAGACACTCACTGACAGTTACCTGATATCACAATGTGCTTGTGGCCTTGAGAGACTTGAGAATCTTGATGTTCAGAGTTTTTCTGTTCTTGTGAATCCACAGGACTGAGAGTCTCCAGACCTTATGTATTCTTATGAGAGTTTTACTTGCTGCCTCTCAGCACCTACCCATTCTTTCTTTGATCTGGTTTCTGGTATCACATGCACAGGCTCTGCTCATTCATGCAAATTCACCCCATGTGGGCTTTTATGACAGAAATGCAGAGCCAAAGTTGATCTGAAAGCCCTCATGTGTCCCACAGGACACTGTCCTGTCCCATGATTTCGGCTTGTAGCAGTAATCTTTACCTCCAGTCCCTCTGAACACAGCTCTCTTGTATCTATGTGAAATTTATACCTTTACTGCACCACATTACAACACAGAATTTCAAAGTACATCACTCACTGCAAGATAACTAAGAAAGAGACAAACCACTCTTGCATGATTGTTTCAATTCAGAGTATGAACCCTTTTGTACAGAAGGCTGTACACATTTCTGGAGGCTTCCGCCAGATCTTACGACTGTCAGTCCCATACGCCTGTGAAACTGAGAAAGATAAGCACACCCAAATGCATGTCTTGTGGTCCGAAGTTAATACAGGCTGCTTCAAAACTTATTTTGGGGCTGTGTAAGTACATATGCCTTTGAACTGCCATTACCTTTAAATGAAATTTAGATGGAGCTAAGAGATGAAGGTAATATACCAAGTGCTAAGGTAGAGATGGGGCTGCCTGAAGGAAAACAAGCAGTTAGGAAGGAAACCACTTTCTTCCTTACTCGGGCTGTGCTGGAGGGATTTTGAGTTTCAGAGAAATGAGATGTATCCTGTGGTTAAGAGAAACCTGAGCTTTGAGAAGGATTAATCTCTGTATCTCAAACTGACAATGGTTTAAGCAGGCATCTGAAATGAAGTTATCTGGAGTGGTATTTACCTTTGTGTTATCTTTATGAATGTACTTGTCAAAACCTTCCAAAAGCTAATTCTATAATTACTGTCTTGTGAGCCCAAATGCTTTTGGAAAAGTGTCAGTCAGAAATTTTTCAGCAAAAGTATCACTTGAAGAAATTAGACTCTAAAGAAATGTTAATATTTGACAAAATTTGGTTTCGCGGAGGCTTCAAGTGCGAGCCAGTATGATTTTTATTGTAAGAAAAGATAAGATGCTATTCAGTTTCAGAATAAACTGTATTTTGATCTTATGATCCATTGAATGAAGAGTTAAACAAATTGAAAGTAAAGTTCTAACGACTTCTTTCAATTGTGGTCTAAGGCAGATGTTTTCAGTGCACTTCCTCGGAGACATTTTAATTTATACATACATTTATACAGGGGTTTTTTGTGACTATTGTTGCTTTCTGTACCATTTTTCCTTAAAACAATAATTTAAACTGTCTTTTTATATGGTTCTCTGTTACTTTTTTTCCCCCTCAAGTTTTGTTAATTCCAAGTAACCATAAAATCACTATTTATTCAAACCATGTGTATTAAAATTAACTTGGGGTCACTGTCTCTAGGATTTCATGGTGAGTGTGCAGTCAGCTAACAATGGAACAGCTGATCCAATGGCCACTGAAAATTTGCATAAATTATGGCAGATTCTGCTCTGACCTTTGCTTTAGAGAATTGTGAGGTCACATCTAGTTTATAATTAAATGCCAGCATCCCAGTTGTCAAGATCAAAATGATTCCAGTTTCAATAAGAACCAGGTGAAGTGTACGTCTGTGTTTATCCCTTTTTGTAAGATAAGGTTTCTAAAGTTTTCCTCTGAATATTTAAATCTTTCATCCCTGAATTCAAAGGCACAAATTAAAAAGAGTGGACCAGGTCTCTCTGGTAGCTGGTCTCCGGACCCACAATTTCTCCAGCCCAAACCAGCACACCACCACAGTTCCAGCTTAAGAAAGAGATTTCAGATGTGATCTGAGGGATGCAAATCACTTGTTAATCAACATTCTAATGCTGCTCACAATGTTTGCATATTTTCTTCCTTCAGCAGTGGTGAATGATTATTGCTAATAATTTAAATCTGTTTTCCTTTTGTAATTCCATTGCAAGTTGCTATGAGTGTGGGTGTGTGCATGTGAGACAGAAAGAGAGAGAGAGAGAACTATGCAAGTTAAGTGTATTTGCTTTGTGAATAGCTATTTATTAATTAAAAATATATTGCAATAAAATAGCCTCTTAAGTAATAAAAGATATGGAAGTAAATATTTTTTGTGCCCTTTCCCCATGGCATAATCTTCTGTCAAGGACAATGGAAATTTGCAGTAAACATTATGTCACGTGTCTTGATACATAGAAAGAGAAAATCTGTTCAAGTTTTGCCAATTCTGCTATTATGTGTGGCTTATTGAATCCTTAAATTTTCACATTTGGAAAACAGAAGGATGACTATATCTTTACAAGGCAATAATTTCAGCACTGAAAATTTAGGCATCAGGTATGATTAGTCACTTTTTACTAATGTTTGGAGAGTTTTGTAATTTTTTTATTATGTACAAATGTATTAGGCATATTTTCAAGATGCTATGTTAAAGTTATTTGTCACATTTCACAAGCATCATCTGTGTATAGGCATTAATCAAACTAAAATCAGGATGATAGTTTTGCTCTTAAGGTATATACTCAGAAAAAGACAAAGTTGTAGGTGTCCAGGAAAACCTCAAAAATGCAATAGGATTTTCCATTTCTCTTAGCTGAGGATAGAATGCTTTGATTGTAAAAGCCAAACCAGTAATCACAAGGGTGCAAATTACAGTGAATAGCTGCTTGCATATTCTGTTAGTTGCTGCATTTAACTCTTTCTGTGTTAAACGAATAGAATCTGTGGATCATCCTCTTTTACATTTCCATATTGTGCCCAGCAAGAACAGGCAATAAGAAAATCATGAATTCAGTGCAAGCTGTGTCAATTAAACGGCATCTGCTTTGTGACTGCTGTCTGAAGGGATTACAAAAGAAAAACTGAGCATCATTCACATAGAATAGAGTCAGCCTAGCTAGTTTCAATAACCAGGGCTTTGGAGGTTGTAGAAAGTTGATTTGGTAAAGCAAAGTGATTGGATCCCCTTAGGGTTACATAACGTGACCTTATGCTCCTGCCTCTCATTTGAAGGAATGTGTCAAACACTGAGGACTCTGATGATCTTGTCTGTCCAGGAGCTGAAAATTGTGGTGACGTCCAACATAAATGATGAAGAAACATGTAGCTGGATGCTGAGATAAAGCAACAGATAATTAAGGAAAGCTCTACCAATTAATTAATTAATTAATTAATTCCCTCTTTACTACTGGTTTCTGGTACTTGTACCCACTAATACAATAGTCTACCTTGTTCCCTTCAGCTTTTCTCTGACCCTTTTGTTCTCTTGGTCCTGTACCAAGAGTGTGTGTCATGTTCATCTTCCCTTTCAACTCTCTTCCCGCTTTTGAGAGCGCAAGTTATTTCATGCCTTATTCTTATGCAGTGGGATCTTGTTAGGATTTGTCGAGACAAGGCTGGAAAAGGATTCGGTAGCTCTTTCCTCTTAGACCATTAGGGCTGATGTCTATCACTTCAGTTTTTTGCTGGTTGTGGTGGCTTATCCGCTACCCCCTCCCTTTTCAGGCCACATTGTGATCTGAGAAATGCTCGTTAGGCCTCGGCCTTGGTGAACAGCGCCTGGGCCCAGGTCCTCTTGAGCTTATCGCAAACACTGTCTGCTCCCAAGAACTTGTGCAGCCTAACGAGCTGGGTTTTTTTTATGAACAGCATTGAAAACAATTTTTCTTGCCTGAATGGCATAACATACTTATTCTCACACTTTCAAAGAAAGGATGCTGACGAGGTGTGGCCAGGATAGAACATGGTTACGACTGAGGCCCACTGGTTTGTGGCCTACAAACAGCGGTCCAAAAAGAGACCCTTGGAGCTCTCCTGGACCGTGGTGGCTGTGCCCAGCAACCTCCCTGTGAGAGGGGACTCTCAGCGCCAGCGAACTCTCATCTGCTGCCCTCGGAGATCACCAGACAACGATGGATCCTGGGCTGATACCCTCACTCCTTGAGGCTCAACCCTTTGCCCATCGAGGAGATGCAAAGGCATCCGAAGTGAGTATTTTGCTACCTTTGAGGGGAATTTTTCACAGGTACCTTGTACTGACTCTTTTATGTCTGTGTGCATACAAGTGTGCATATGCTATGGCAAAAGGGGAGAAATGCTGCTCTCTTAGGTGTTTAAGTACCTTAGATATCTAAGTAAGTTAGGCCTGTAAGTAAGTTTAATTTAAGTTATAAGCTAAGTTAAATGCTGTTGAGTGTTATTCCTTTGCTAAATTGTTAAGTTTAAGGTATAAGTTAAGTTATGTTAAATGTTAAGTGTTGTTCCTTTGCTAAATTGCCAAGTTTAGGGTACAAGTTAAGTTTGAGTACTATTAAGTTTGGGTGCTGTTAAACTTTTAGGCCATATTCCTTTTTTTCCTTGCCCTTTTTATCCTTTTGTCACACACGCCTAAATACACACCTAAACACACACACACACACATAGATAGTCCTCGGTTCATTTCTGTTTTGATTGAGTGGATTTTGTTTGTTGCTTTTTCACTCTTGGTGTGCCTTAACCATCTAGTAAGTAGTAGAGTGAACCTTGCCAATGAACTTTGTCATGCTGTTGCTTAGTATTAAATCTGATTTTTACCGATACCGTTGCTGGTGATTTTTTAAGCAATCTCAACTTTCGTAACACTGAATGATGGGTTTTCTATTCAGGTCTCTTTTTTCTCTGTAAAATAAGGGATCTGGGAATCCATGAGTGTAAGATGTACTTGTAGATACACTCTTTCTGTGACTGTGTAAAAAGAAACAGTGATTTGCTGGCAACTCCCTTAAGCAGAAATTTCCTTCACTTTTCGAGCAGCTGGTGTTAACTGCTCCTGGGCCTTCACAAACACGTGTGTGCTGTCATAGCTGAACTGAAATTTCTGCCCGTCCTGCATTTTAGATTAATTCAACACACACATATTTATTTATGTGTGCACCTACTTGAAGATAATAGAATTTTCATTTTTCAACTCTGAGCTTAGTGTAGTATTCCAGGTGTTAAAAAAAGAAGGAAAGTAATTTCATTTCATAGGATAGGTAAAAATAATTCAAAGGCGAAGTGCAGGAATCATCATTTTAGCTTCCCTTCATAAAACAAAGATATGTTCTAAGAGATTTCACTGCGTAAGTAAAGGATGCAAAAAGAGCTCAGTGAATTGGCCTGAATAAACAACAAAATTTGGCTTGTGTCAGACTCTTGAAACCTGTAGGCATGAGTAACACTTGCATTTCCATATCTCAACAAACTAAGCGCCTCTGAGATGAAAGAAAAGAAATTTTGGTGAAGGAACTGTGTCCCTTTAATAGATGTGTATTTTGGTTTAAGATGCTATCCAATTAAATATTCCATTCCTGCCTTTCATTTCAGTATGCACATGCAAAGCTAATAAAGGACCATCATATAATGTGCCCAGTTGCCAATATGTACATGTGCTCCCAATTCTTACATCATGTTCTGATGGGCATTGAAAGCAGAGTCCATCAGATGTCTTCCAGAATCTCCATTATGAAAATTCCAGCTGTGCTTATGGGGATGCAAACCAGAGAAGGATCCTGTAGGGATCTCTTGTGCAGATATTTGCATTTCTTGCCTTGAGCTAAAGACTCTAATCAAATTACTGTTTTGTTACTTGGAAAACACTGTGCTTTAGAAAATAAATGGAACTGCTGACTTTCTTCCTCTGAGTTACTCACTGATGACTTTTTTCATCGGTAAATTACAGAACTCCAGAAGAGTGTCTTTAATGGGAAAGAGCTTTGTTTCAAATGCTGGCATCATTGTTTTATGTTACATGTGAGCAGTTTCCTAGAAAATCTTGTGAGATTTTTCCTGGATGCTCAATGGAAAGAGGTACAAGATAACAGGGTTTGCATGATGTCCGTCCGGCAGTGTTAGAGCAGGATAAGCTTTGAATTTTGTTTGTTTCCTGATTTGATTTGCTGTACCAGACTTGAATCGAGCTGCCATTGCAGTTATGTGGCATTGGTGTGTGTGGAAATAGTTCAGATGTTTTGGAAGGGTCTGATTCCAAGTCTTTCAAACCTTCTTCAGGTTGCAAACTGGTAGGTTTAAGGTGGGTGGAATCAAACCACCTTTGGATTACAAATAGAAGAGAGAAAAGGGAAAATGCCTACTCTCAGACAAGATGCATGACTTCAGAGGATCATAATCCCAGTAACTGTCATTTTCCTACAAATACAGGGGTTGCTATTTTCTTTCCCAGAACAAATCCTTATCAAACTTATCTTACAATTTATCCAATAGAACACAGGGATTTAGTAGACTGTGTATATAATGCATGTTAAAGACATTTTTATTCATATGGCAATAGTTAGTTAGCTGGTCAGTTCCAGACAGAAAGGTCTTCCAGAAGACTGACCCTATGAGGTGCCTTCCAATATTTCTGTCGGCTTTCCCTCTTAGATTCCCAAGTGCATGTTGATGAACTGGTAACTATTTGATTTAATTTTATGGAAAGAAAACTTTGGAGGGAAGATGTACTTAAAGAGGCAGGAAAATAGCACAGGGACTGCTTTCGAATCTCATGTGCATCAGGAATGTGGAATAATGGAACTTAAACCAAATTACGTGAGAGCAGCTGTTCAGGGTGTCCCTGCTGAGCAGCCGTGTGCCTCATAGCTCAGCCAGGAGCAGGACAGCACACACGGATTGTGGGTTGAACACAGCCCATGTGTTTTGCCTGTTGATGTGGTCAGAGTGGTCTGAGGTTTGTTCCTGATGGCCGGTGAGGGGACAGCAGAGAAGGGCAGAGGATGGACCAGTCCTCCCAACATGGGTGTTTAATGGTGCTGAGCTGGGAACCAGCATGTTTCACTGGTGCTGGCAATGGCATTGTCAGGGTGTCATTGCCATGTGCTGGATTTCTGTTGTCTCTCTTAAATGGCATAAAAATGTTCCTGCAAGCCACTGCTGTCACCTGTGAAACAGCTTCTGTCATGAGGGGAAGGCAGACTCCCATACAAGTTATCCTTCAACTCAGTATTTTTTAATTTTTAAAGTACAAAAACTCAGTCACAGACTCAGGTCAATTACAGCTATATTGCTTCAAACAGACTGGCAGCATCCGAACCAGACACATTACAACAGGATAGGCTTAGTCAACAGAAGGTTCTAGTCATGTGTGCTTCAGTGACAGTCACTTTAAAAGTAAATAAACTCCCACTGCATCTGGAAAGGCTCCCAAAGCTCCAGTCCTAATGTAACAATAATGCACTGACACCTATCATTACTTCAGCAAATGCAGGAAGATCAAAAGGCTATTTCGTTCTTTACTGAATCATACCGGAATCCGAGTCTTGGCCTTGTATTTCTGCTGTCCTAGAGAAACTGTGGCAATTTCAAAGGAAAGTACAGCAAATAGGAGACAAGTTACACAAGTCTTCATAACAAGACTCACATCCAAGTAATGCAAATTTCACCCTTCTTCATGATTCCAGATCAGGGCTCTAATCTACTCATTCCAGTGTCTGTTGGTTTATATCTCTGACAACTTCAATTTTGTTCATTTGGATTTAGACTTGAAAATTAAGGATAAACCATGATCTTTTACAAGGATGTAGTTCTGACATGACAGTTTGTGTGGTGCCAAATCCTTACTGGCAGCTCTTGAAATTTTGGATTGCTCCAAATTAAGACCATTGTGTGTCCTGTAGGACAGGCAGCCATCACAACTACACATATGGATTCTCCATCGCTTAAAGGTAAAAAAACTCTTGAGTAGAGGAGATGCAAACAAATAAAATATGTAACATAAAGGATAAGGAAGGAACAGACTGACTTGATGGCACTGATATGGGTCTCTAAGCTGGGATCCCTGAAGCCACTTGCATTATTTTGCATCCGTCTGGTGTGTACCCACAGAGACCGAATCAGCAGAACACTTGAAGTAACAGACAGTATTAAAGGCAAAGCGGTACCCACATTACAGAGATAAATTAATAAAGTCAAGCTGTCTTTCCTTGTGTTTCTCATTTCTGAAGAGTTTGTCATGGATGAAGGAGCAGTGAAGTTGTCGTGCACACCATGGACATCCCAGGCAAAGGGAATTGCGGCTGTGAAGGAGCAGAACGATGATGTGAGCAGCATCCAGGGCACCAGCCTGGCAATTCTTTGCTTCATCCAGATGAAGAAAGACTGTGTAAAACTGGCAACCTTGATGCAATAAAAGACACTGAGCCAGGCACCAAACCAGAGGCTGGAGTAGTTCAGAAACATAAAGAGTACATTGGCAACTGCAGAGATATTTTCTTCATAACGGGTGCGTTCAGAAAATATACTCATGAGCAAATGCAGTATAGTCCATGACTGCAAAATGATCCTGGATGAACTCAGCGAGATCATGATCATATCATATGGGGACCATGTTTTGCTCCTAATGCAGCTTGATGAACTGACAGACAAGATAATTCCATTTCCTGGAATTCCCGCCATGGATTCAATTGCAGCAATTGCTAGAAAAAGGAGAGTAAAAGATGTGACCATTGCAACTCAAGTGCTTACAGTTATTCAGCTTCTCCTGGGCTCCTGAAAGCCTCAGATCTGCCAAGCACTGCCAATGCCAAGGAGCTGTTATGGGCAATGCTCACCTATTTATCTCAGAGGCAGAAGTATCCTAATGTCATTTAACAAATATGCTATTTTGCATGTTGTTTTCGGTGTTGATAGCTCAGCTGATTTGTCTAAGCATGCAAATTGGGTCAAGATTCAATTACGTAGTTTTCATTTTGGTGAAAGGATTTGCATTGGAAGGGTCAGGCAGCTGCTCAACTGGGATATTTAGATCTGTGGGTTTTCACTCCAGAGTCTGATGTCCTGCTTTACATGCTTATATCTGGTTTTTATATCGAATGCCTTAATCTCTCCCTGTCCTGCACTGTCACGGCTTCTTATTTTATGAGAGTATTTACTGTGGCCTCTTCTAATACCGGGGCAGGTTCTTGTCTCTATCAGATATATTCAAATATCTGCTAATAGGCTCGGTGGGCATGTGACAGCCAATCAAGGTCAACCCACCACAGGTATAAAGGATTTTCATGGTCTGTCCCCTTTCATTGCAAAGTATTGTAAAGGTTCTACTGTTTCAAGGTCTTGTTTTTATGAAGTGAACCAAATTAATGACATCCTGTAGTACCTTTTGCAGGTCTGGCTCCAATTTCTTTGCTGTAACTCTTCTATGAACATTGCAGTGAACGAATTCCAGGTGTAGTGGTGACTGTGTAACCTTACCACCCAATCCTTCTCTTATGCCAGTCAAAGCTGCTCTTCCACTGGTCTTTACACTTGCACAGCTCTTCCACAAAACACTTTTCTTAAAGAAATAATTTACTTTTGAGAATACAGCTTCTATGGTAGATCTTTCCTTCAGTGGCTTACAGAAGGTAACTCTTCATTTATTTCACTATTAAAACAGAATTTGTCACATACCATAATCTGAGGCATTTTAGAAACATTTGTACTTTCATCCATCGACTCAGGAATCCTCTTCCACTATGTAATTTGTACTGATACTTGTTTCTTCAAACCTTCAGCAGTATTTTCTATGTGTCTTCTAACAGGGTTTGCTGACAAAGGAATGCATTTTAGTTTGCTGCTGTATTGCTTTCTGTGTATTATCACAGCCATTTTTACGTTTTATGGCAGGAAGAATAAATGTTTCCCTGGTGCTACGTGACATTTTGTCTTTTGCTGTGAAGTAAGAAACCTCAAAAGAGGCTTCTCTGCACATTTGTCATTAGGTTTGGTGAAATTTTGTAAAGTGTTGAATTGAACGTCACATGGCTTGAAACATCGCTGAAAAAATTGTAGAGGTTTGTCTTCATGCTCTGGATGCTTAGATTTTAAATGTCTTGCTGATTCTGATGGCTTCATAGTGACATTAGCTAGATTTTCAAAGCATTCCAAAAGTAAAATTTTCAAGTACTTCCTGTCCATGTGATCTGCATGGCCAGCTGTGTACTTGAGTATTCTGAATGTATGTGCTTGTGTGTGTTTCTATAGATTGCAGAATGATACAATCACAGAATGATTTGGATTGGAAAGGACCTTACAGATCATCTAGTTCCAACCTCCCCACCACGGGCAGGGATACCTGCCCAAGGAGTATGTGCTCAGCCTCACTCCCTAGCTTGGCTTCAAGAAAATAGAGCCATAGCATCCACGCGTCATCAGAGTAACAGATTCATCCACTTGTAGCAATACAGCCCGTACATGACAGAAGCTAATTAAGTAGAATAGCAAGTATAGAGACCTCTCTAAACAAATATCATAAATACTATCTCTGCTGGAGATGTTTCAACAGGATAGGTTAGACATTTAATGAAATTATGTAACAACGGGCTAACATCTGTTAGTAGCAGTTAACATACTACAGTACCCTCCTAATGTTGTACAATTAGAGAACTGGACAAAATGTCAGCAAACTGCTTATGGAAATTATTCTAAATTTAGATTTGGTTGGCTATTAGTAAATTGCAATTCATCCCATTTGCAACAAACTACAGAACTTGCAATTGTTTCATGCAACTTTATATTATCCTGCTAACCCACACCAGGGAACAATCTTTGTTTCCATGGCTGAGAGACCCAGCGTGCCTCTACTCACTGCAGACCTCAAAAGCCAGGCCAAGCCTACCCTGTCTGGCAATGGGCTGACAATCTGAGTGACACTGCTGCCATTCCAGTGGATCCGGTGCCATTCCGCTGGATTTGTTTCTGCTGCTGTATTCTCAATTATGCTCATGCTTAGGAATTATCCAGAAAGTACTGGAGCAATCTTTTTCTCCAGGAAGGGTCAAAGGGAGCTGCTGATGAGTAGATAATTCCTTCACACTGCAGAAAATGACTATCCAATTCCTGGGATCATATTGTGCTGTGCACTTGGGTGGAACAGCAGGAAGTGACACATTTTGACCTGAAAAGGGTCACTTTAAAGTTCTATGTAGTGACCTCATGCCTGTCACTAAGTGTCACCATATCACATTCTGGTAGCCAACACCTGAGAGGAAGGTGCTCCATTGCATTTGGCAGCCTTACTCCCTCAATGCTGATTGTCAGGCACCCAGCCTGAGTCCACGGTGGAGATGGAGATAGATGTCTCTCAGGCCATCTTCCAGAGTGTCTACCCGTGAGTCAAAATCAGCGTCAGAGATCAGATAGGTGCTAGCTGAACCTGAACACCCCATCCTCATGGAGTCAACTAACAAAGTACATATATATCCCCATAAACTGTTTATAGAAAGGCTACTATAGAAGCCATAGTAGTAGTCAACTATTTCAAAAGCTGCTCAACATCCTGTAAGCCCATGGGGAGAATTATGGTTGAAGCATAGATTACAATGGCCATGTGTGTAAAGGAGCAGCAGGAGGAGCTGTTCCATAAGGAAAGGGGACCCAAAAAGTCAGCATCACCACGAGGCAGGCAAGGACAGGACTGTCAAGCATGCAGTCCCACCTCATATGGGCAAGGATAGCAGATAATCTCTGTGATGGGTCAGCCAGCAGTCCAGTCATACCAGATGTATCCATAGTGATAAGACATGTCCAGGACCAAGCCAGTAATTCCAGTCTGTAGGCCAGGATGAGAATCCAGGTCAGCTAAGCAGGTGGAAAGGCACAGGCAAAGCTGCAGCACAGCTTAGGGAGAGCCCAAGGGTGAGCACCCAGCTTAGAATGAACTCCTGAAAGTAGAGAGGGCCAAGCCCCACTGAGGCTTCTCTCAGCAGTTTATTTTAAGGTCAGTCAGCTGCCCTATGGAAGTTGACTCTGAAACAAGGCAGCCAAAACCCCAAAAGCAGTGCAGAGCCCCTACCCATATCCACCATAGCAATACCTGGGAACTTTACCAATGAGTCCATCCCAGTACCATCTTTTTATCGTCTGGTGGTAAAATGAATTATATCAGCAGTATTCAACACAAGTAAATTCTAAAGGCTTGACAAAGAAATCAGAATTAACTACTACAGTAGATGGGTAGTTAAGTACATAAAGTAGTTCAGTAAATATCTAGAGAATAAGTATACAGTGTACAGCATTCTAATTTGGTTTACCAGCCAGTAGATTAAAGAAAGTGATTCTCTTCCTCTATGCTTTTTAAGGTTGTGTCTGGAATATTGCATCCAATATTTTGGGGGAAATTTTATTTTTCTAGTGACTGGACACTACTAAATTTACACATAGCACCAGGCTTAGACTGACTGCAAAGTTTTGGAAGACAGATTCAGAATTCAAAATCATCTTGGCAAGCTGGAGATGCAGTCTGATAAAATATGGACAAATGCCTACAGATATGAATAAACACATGCATATATAAATTTGTGAAGAAAGTGGTAATAAAAACAAATGCCATGCTGGGAGATACAGACAGAAATTTTTGCTTGTTGTATAAATAAAGGCACTGTACTCTTCTATGTAGCTCTGATGAAGTTGTGTTGTGGAACTATAAAAATCGAAAGCAACAGCCTTTTTTAGTTTAGAAAGAAGAAATCTGCAAAAGGGCTAACACATGCAAAAATAACTCTGAAGATACAGGAATAAACTTTTCTTAAAGTGCGTTGTGGAGAGGGCAAGGAGTGGCTGGTTTCATAATTACAAAGCTAGATCCTTTTTACAATTAGAGTGTTAAAACTTAGAGAAAAAAAGTCATGTATATTCTCATTGCAAACATTTTAAAAGGGTTTGAACAATAATCTGCAGGAATTTCACAGGGAACATTGATCCTGCCTTGGAGAAGTGAAAGCTTACTCATGTAAGTATATAGAAATCTACTAAAAATACATTGGTTTCCATTTCATCAGTCAGGGAGAAAATCTTTCCCAGCTAATTTGGCTTTTCGGTGGACCAAAGTTTTTGGTACTTAATAATATCTCATAGTCATACAGTAAATTATTTAGTTCAATTAAAAAGAATGCCATGTTGCTGGGCAAATGCAAACAACTGCACTTTACAGATGCACTGGCAAGTTACCCGATGACTCAAAACCACATATTACATCAGAATCAAAGATAGGAATGGAACTTGAAATCTCCGGAATCCTGAGTTTAGGCCTTAACTTTTGAAACACAGTGGAATAACTGGAGATACTGAGGAGGATGAAAAGAGCAAGAAGAGGAGATATAAAATGAAATTTTGGTGGAACTACAGAAGAAAGAACTTGAGGGTTCTGCTCAGAAAAGATGAGGTAATTTTAGGTTTTTTTTTAATATGTCAGCCTTTGATTTTACAAGCATGACTTTGTGATATTGCGAAGTATGTGAAGAGCTTTAGTATTTAAGTTCGATCTAAACCACAAATAGGGACAGCAGATGTGGGGGCTGAACCAAAGAGAATTTTTGGGACTGATAACACTTCACTGTCTGGTCCACAGATGTAACTAATGGTAGATATTATGGATGTACTTCTAACAAAAAAAATACTTGAAAACAATGTCTTTCTGATAACTTCTGAAGTATTTTGAATGGCCATGAAGTTCATATAGTTTTGAATTTAGCTGTGAATGCTATGCTTCCATATAGTTTCTTGTTGTGGCATTACAGTTAAAATACACATTTTGAGACATAAATCTGAGTTGTGGTCAAGTGACTATTGCATTGTAACATTCATGATTCAAGTGATTCTGCACCAGAAGAACAATATCTACATGTGAAATATAAACAACTCTGCTTGATAGACACATAATCTCTGAAATTCAAGGCCGTTTTCACCTCACACATTGGCACACATCATTTAGATTATAAGGCTTTGTTCTATTTTGCTGTCACCAAGCATAGTGATTAGCCTGAGTTTTCCATAAGTAGGTAGAACTCCACGTCTCACACAAGGTTGTCTTTCATCTGAATTACATCTGTAGGGCTAATACAGTAAAGCACAGGACATAGTTTTTATATTATGAAATTCACCACTTTTGATTATGTTGAATATGAAAGGTTATTTTTTGTTGTAGTCATTTTTCAGAATCAGAACTGAGTTTTACAGGAAATATCCCTTTAAATCAGCCTGTAAGTGATTGTAAAAAACAAAGCAGATAGCAAGCACTTTAAAGAACTATGGAAAATGGTTTTCTAGGATATATTTTGGAAGGTGGCACACTGTGAAGAAGCAAGAGCAGAGTTGATACACACTCAATTCTAAGAGAAGCCCTCTGGCAGTCCGCTGGACTCAGATATTTAATTTGCCTTAGCATGCCTCCTCAGTAGACGGCTGCATGGCTGCTTATTCAGGGATTATGTTTTTATTCTTTTTTGCTTTCCTTAATGTTAAATAAATATTTCAGAGGCTAGGACTTGCTTTTCTGCATGGAAAACTATGCCTCATGGGTGGTTTGGAATGGTTCCACAATGAATGTTGAATGTGTAAAAAGATATACAACCACAAAAATCTTTTTTTAATGTGAATCTTTACCCTGTTGCAGAGAAAAAAAATCAAGTTCTCACTAGTACAGTAAGTACAAAAAACCTACAAAATCTTTAACAATAGCCCGAAGTGATATCGTAATTATGTTATTTATTCTTAGAGGTTGTGCCCACTGAAGCAACAAATGAGATATTAAAGTAACACAAAATAATACAAGACATTAATGTAGGATAGAGTTATGACCAGGGAAACTTATGAACATTTATGTAGGATAGGGAAAAATAAGGTGTTTTTTAGTTTCAACTTCAGTGTTTTCTACCATTCTTATTTTCACTGCTTCTCCTGGCTTTCTTGCCTAATCTTCTCCACCCTCGTGTCTTCATTCTCAGACTTCCCTTCTGTAGTACCTGAAACCAACCCCTTTTCTTTCCTGTCATCAAGGATACCCTTCCTATCTACCTCCCACTTCGCATATCTTGTACCCATTCTATCCACTTGGATCCCAGGTTTGAGTATAGTCACCCTTGTGGATGGACTGATGAATCTTCAGTTTGAAGGACTCACACAGGTCAGCCTAGTCCTCATTTTTCCCCACTGTCTTTAACAAATTCATCCAGGTAACTGAACTGCCACATACTGAGCTAATCTGTGGTTACAAACTTTGGACTTTCCCCTTCTTCCTGCCTCCTCTGAACCTAAAGTCTATTAACTGGTGGTTGTGGTTAGAAGTATCAGTGAATTTTCTGTCCTTTTTTTCCTGAATAAAGATGTCCCAGAAAGCTGGAAGAACAGATTACCCAGGGAACTGGTGGATGCCCCATCACTACAAATGTTCAAGGCCTGGACAGAGCTTAAGTAACCTGACCATGGTGGGATGGTTGAACTGAATGATTTTTAAAAGGTCCCTTCCAACCAAGGCATTCTGTGAGTCTGTGAGTCTGTGAGTTTGTGTACTGATGGACTGATGCTAGATGAGAGAGCAAGTGTTTGGTGGATAAAAGGGCAGTAAAAAGTTGTCATCTGCATATGTGACTTAGAGTGTCTGAGAGCAGTTTTGCCCCAGAAGGGATCTCTCTCTGTTACCCACGGGGCAGTTAGAGCACTCTGCTAGATCCCTGGCTGACAGCTCCAATTATGGGCTGTTTAAATTGAATTTATCCTCTCATCAGTTCTCCAATCTACAATAGAATATTATGCCTCTCAGGCTGTCCTGCCTCCACTTTTCTGAACTTCTTTAGTAAAGGAACAAGAGCTACAGTGTTCTGATGTTTTCAGCCCAAATTTGTGCTTTTGATTGGTTACCAAAATTATTACTAACCTTTAGCAGACTGTCTTTCATATAAAGGAGGTTTTCTTCCATGTTTTAATCCACAAGTCACACTGCTCAGTGGTAGTACCACCAGGGACCATTTGAGGTAGAAGAGCTTGAGTTAAACAAGTTTTCTTTTAAGCCTAAGTGCAGTCTCTTTGTAAGTCATAGCCTTTTCATGTGAGTTTTCCAGATGGCCAGTGACATTAACGTTGCCTCACCATGTTTTTCTAATGCTCTTTTTAAAAGAGCAATCTTTTGTGCAGTCTATGATACATATATATTTTGGAAGGTTGAAAATGGAATATCAATCCATGAAGCAAAACTTCACCCTACCGAGCTGTTGCAGTGGAATTTACTATTCCCATGATGTAGAAGATCAAAGTCCCAATTCAATTTCACTTCAGGACAGATATTAAGAAAATAATTTGCTGAAATCTGCTTTAGATTCCAAACCATTTGAAATACTAGCCATCTAAAATTACCATGAGAAATGCTTGCAGCAACATCTGTCAAATGCACATCAACACACTTAATACGTTCATATTTCTTTGAATCGTATGTCTATTTAATTCAAGAGGTATCTGAAAGATAATTGCTGTTAAACAGTTTTATGTGTAAAAGCTGGAAGGCATGTCCAACATTATATTCTTTTCAGTGTGCTGATCAGTGTTAGATTTGGGAAAAGCTAATGCACTGTATAGAGAAAAGAAAGTGTCTGTCACAGAGAAAAAAGCCAGAGGTTCTCTCACTAATTTGTGGACTCAAGGGAGCAGAGCTGTCATATGTGCCTTAAAGATAAGAAGGGAATGAGTTGATAAGCATTACTTGTGACGTCTTCTCCCTCTCTGCCCTCACTCCTCCAAGCCCCTCTTCCTGCTTCTGTAATTAGAAAAATTTTACAGGGAAGCTTTTTGTCTTTGCTTTCCTTAGGTGATAAAAATGTCTTCAAAGAAACCTATGTGCTAGCAGGAAAAACAACAGCACCATTTTAATGTATATGTGAATACTTCACGCATTCAGCCCTCAAGACACCCAAACCTCTACGGGCTGTATATTCAAAACCCCATCAGAGTCTTTACGCTGCCATCATGCAATCCCCTCCAAGGCAGAGCTTTTTCAAGGCTTGAATACATACACAGACTGTCACTTTCAGACAGAAAGTGCCACTGTTGTGTGGCACATAACCTGAAAGAGATTTCCATATCCAATTGGTGATGTGGAAAATGTAAGATATGCTTCACTGCCTTATTGCTACCAGCTACAAAATGCTCTGTCCTTACCCTGATAGATGCAAGAAGCTTGGCTTGAAAATGTACGTAACTACAGAGTCTGAATTACTTTGCAACAGCTAATAACCACAGCCAAACAGATTTTTCTGAAGTGTGGATCATAGATCATATCATTTCGGATTAAATATGTCTTATACCTGGATATCTCAGGCCACAATCACACGAAAATAAATCCACATTCTTTTCAAAGAGATACATGAACTTTGGAATAAATAGAAGTTTTAACAACTTAATTCTCTCCATAACAGCTCAACTTTCCTACAGAATTACTTAACCAACTCAAACTCCAGTGTCCCCTACTCCTTCTGTCACAGCAGAATGCTACTCAGGAGCATACTTTTCCAACAGTATGCAGAATCCAGCAGTAGTGTCTATTAGATCCAATATGTAATGTTACTATGGTATGTAATGCCTTCAGAGAAGAAATATCACTTGCACACTCGATCTTGCAAGGCAGCTTTCTCAGCGTCACAGCATCATTGAAACATGTACTAATTCAAAGAGCCGTGCTCTTCTCTGAGAAAGAGAGGTGTGTTTCGTTTCCCGAAACATCCCATGCACTCTTGCAATGAAGTTGTGATCTATCTACTTTTCAAGATGTGTCCTGATTAGTTTACAATGTGTCGTAAAAATCATCCATCCATACATATTCAAAGTATTTCTAGATAGCATGTGTTGGACAATCCATGTGTTGTGGCAATATCGATGTAATGTTTTGCTAAATTATGTGATAAAATTTCATTTAATTAAGAGGAGATGAAAGTACCCATCTAAAAGATACTGGCATATGAAACCATGTTAAATCCAATCATATCCTCCCAGCATATTGACCAAAGGCTTTTTCTGTCTTCTCAAGTGTCATTTTAATAGTGAATACTTCAGCCAAGGTTTTATTACTTGCTTTAATTTTAATTACATTGTGTTCAAAATTATCATAACCATTTTATTATCAAAAAAGGCAATAAATTCCTCGCCCAGGTAAATTTTAAAACTTAGATAGTGTTCATAGAGAAAAGAGAAGTAAAATTTACTTCATTACATGAAGCTTGGGAGCTGTTAGATGCTGTAATTATGAAGATGGAAGAGTTCAGATACAGTTAAGACAGATAAATAAGCTGGATATTGTCATGGACAAATTTGTCCAGACAGTTTACAAAGATATCTTCACTGTAAGATCTTAATTGTGGCTAACAAAAGACTGTTTTGTTACTTTCATTAAATCAAATCTCAATCGATTTATGCGAGAAGTATTTGCAAAACGGATTCTGATGTTAAGCTGAGGGGAAGTGACACACTGCAAGGAAAGAAAGGTCAGTAAGGGCGTTTTTGTCAGTATGCAAGGACTTTTTTTACTGTATTTAGAGCTGCTTGGTAAATATAGAAATATATACTATAATAATATAAAATATTATAATGCTAAAATAATATATAAACTACCAGTAACCTGAATGCTAAAAAGAACTGGGAGTAAGTAACTGGTTTCAGCCATATAAGAAATCTATTGTGATAGTAGAGTGTTAAGAAATTATGCAAGCACTACAGAAATAGGGAAAAAATCAGGTTGATGGGAGCTCTGAACAACTGAGCAGATACCAAATTATCTTCAGACTAGTGAACCAAGATATCATATTCCCCTCAGAGACTTGCAACCTGGGGAGGCAAACAGTTCCGTCCTGGTATTTTGCTTGTTTCAAGCACTTTGGAAGCTGACACCAAGCTGGCCCCCACCATCTCTCTCAGCTCACAGCTGCCACTCGAGAAGGTTTCAAATCCCAATGTTCACTACTCAGTTTTTAATGTCTCAGAGGAGTGATCCAGGTTCACAGTCCTCAACGCGGAGAAACCTCCCTCCCGAATCTTCCCAACATGCCTCCTTAAATAAGCAAAGACATACAGGCTGGCCTTCTCCTGAGAAGCAATGAACAACTGTAAACAGAACCAGTATTTAATGATTTTGTTTTCTATGCCTCTTAATGGGAAAGAGAAAGAGTCAGATGTGTTCACCCCTTGAATGGACACTAGGGTGCAGATGAGAGAGAGAGAGAGAGAGAGAGAGAGAGAGAGAGAGAGCAAGAAGCAAGTCAGCACCCCGGCCTTTCCTCGTGGGAGGAGGAGCACTAGGATCCGTAGCCCACACTATCTAGCAATAGGCAGAAGCCTGCGGGCCCCAGAGCAGCAGCAGGTTGAAACAGGCTAGTGGCAGGGCGAATATCAGACCAAAACAGGCTTGTTGGGTGGGCAGGATAGTGAGGCTGCTGGAGAGAAAAGAAACAGCAAATAGCAGAGAAGAGGCTGAGGGAGATAGAGAATCACGTACTTCTGGTCAAAAAGATTTCCGTGGAGCTCCGACAGAGAGGCAGGTGGGTCACAGAGTCACAGAAGGGGAAAAAAATATTCTTTTGTGAGAAGTAGAGGTGTTAAGAAGGTGGGTGGAGAGTTGCAGAAACACCATTTCCCTCCCTCCCATTTTCTTTAAGGGTGTTTTTCTCAGAGATTTTCCTCTTTCTTCTCCTCCCCACAGCAAACAGCCAAGCTGGGAAGAAGAGATTGTCTCTGAACTTAGCAGAGTGTGTGGGCACAGAAGACTGATAGCAACCAAGTAAACAGAGTTCACAACTGTGGTAGCCGCAGGGGCAAAGCCTGCTCAGTGACAAGCATGAGCACTCCTCCACAGGTAAGGGAATGGGTCTGTCTTGCAGTCTGCTCAGGGATTTTTGTTGCACACCTCTCTTTTCCTGCCCCTTTCATAGCTACACTGCTTATTAACCTGGGGGACTGGGGTAGTTGAGCTTTTGACAGTTTGTATCCAGAAAGGTCTTGTCCGGGTCTCAGAATTAATGATGTGGGATATAGTGCGATGATTTAGGGGTTCTTGCCCTTCCTGTTAGTCACCCCGATGGCCGTTCTAAGAACTGTTTGAAGCACCGACCAACAAGTGATAATAGTAATAGTAAAACTATTATTAGTAGTAATAATGATAACAGCAACAATTATAATAATGACATCTTTTATTCTATCTCTATTTTTTCAGCAAGGTATTATAAGAAAGTACTTACACAGACACGTGCAATTTCCCCCCCACAAATAGTTGTGGATAAGCAAGGCAGAGTTTTTGGAATGTGAGAATTACATGGTGAGCCTAATTGCTTCCCGTGTAGTGTGGTGCTTTTTCTGCTTTGATGTCTTATATAAATAGCTAGCAGAGTCTTAATTGCATATTTGCAGACAAATTGCACTGGACTGAACTGTTAGCTCAAGGTTGCTAAAAAGCACAAAACATTCAAGGGCAACAAAGATAAGTGAAGTGTTCTGTGTTACTAAATAATACAAACACAGAAATGTGTGTGTGTTCTTACACTGAGATCTGTTCAGTGTGACTGTGGCTTTAACGCAAACTGTCACTCATCTTTATCTTGTCTGCATTTTTATAGTTGAAGAATTTGCAGAAGTGGTTGTTTTGTATATCCATTCCCAAATTTCTGTGTGATGAAGATAGACCACAATCATAATTTTAGTTTTTGGCCATGGTTTTGCTTTACAATTTTACTACTCCAGAATATAATTTAGCAACCTTTCTGTTTCATATTTCATGTGAGCAGGTACTGTATTTCAAACACAGGCGAAAATGTTTCTCAAGTGGCATTTAATGGGCTAAATTTATGTGCTCAAATAATTTGCTGACAAAAGATAAATTTAAGAAAATGAAGGTTTTTGTGAAATTGGGGCATTAGTCTGAAAATATGTCATCCATGTGAGTAATGTGATAAACATAGTTTGGGTAACAGCCAAAGTCAGTAATTCATGAATAATCTACTGGCTGAAAAATAATACCTCTAAATTATCTGGTAAATAGTTATGAAAAATAACTTTGGTTCTCTCTGCCTTTGATCTCTTCATTTTAATTTACTTTATTTTCATAAAAACTAGATGCTTCTTTTCCTGTAATTGCACTAAACACTGTGAAAATGAAAGGTGAGGAAGAATTAGGCAGAGTAACTTCAACCTCCCTTCAGAGGAGGGGAACGGCTCACAAAGAGAAAGAAGGAGATGCTGAAGGAAAATCAAATTCTTTAGCTGATTTAGTTGTATCAAACAGTTCTTGCTTTAGTGATAACAGTACTTGTCATGATTCTGCAATCCTAAGTCATGCTCACATTTGAATCAGATGATAAATATAGTACATTTTTATAATTTACAACTATTAGAATTCATCTTTTAATGATTCTACAGCCATTTGTTCTCACTTAGCTATAGTGAAGCCATTTAAATTTGAGCATTTGCACATGCTTAAAAACATGAAAGAACTGAAACTGCACTGGAAATTGCATTCATCTTTATGCAAATACTGATCATTCTTCTCACCCATAAGTGAAGCCTATAAGGAGAAGCCCTGTCAGAGATTGAAGTCTTTTTATCCTTTTCCACTGGCTTGTTTAAACCATTCAGTTGTATCTTTATACGGAGAATGTTGGATGGAGCAACCAGGTCTCAAAACATACCACAATAAAGTGCTGGTGCTTCCTGGAAGCTATGTAATGTTCCTGCATCCTGTGCCCTGGAAGTGTTGGTGTGCCGCCTCTGATTCTATCTAGTTAAATCCACACTTCTGCCTTGGCCAAGATTCACTGACTTAGGAAAGGGTCTGTATTTCAGTGCCTGCGAATCACTTTGTGGCATGAAAGTGAAGTTCATTCTAGATCAAGAGTCTGACAGGGATTTTGCCCTGCTCAGTATCTGTGTAAGAGTACTGAAGAAGCAGGTATTTGTCTGTCTAGATTTGTTTGAGCTGCTGTCATGAAAAAGACATAAAGGAGAACTAAATATGACTGCCTTCCTCTTTTTTCTCTGTTTATGTAGGTACACAATTTCTCTCAAATCCCGCCCCAGTTAGAGAGGCAAGATTAGAAAGACATTTATTATGGAAGATGAAGTGTTGAAAAACACTTTTTATGCTTATGGTTCACATAACACAGACCATAATCCAGTTTCTAAGTAGAGGTCCACAACCAATTTCCACTCCCCCATAATTTCTTTTGTGGTATGTTATTATTTTGGGCATGCTGCTCCTAGCCAGGTAATTCTCTAGTTGTTTCACAATGGAGACTTGAGGGGGGCAGTGCTGTTTCTCTTAGAGATTTTAAAAAATCTGTTATTTGATGCATTTTGCATTTCAAAATAAACATAATGTAGAGGCCTGAAATAGGCCTACTGTTAATCAAAAATTCATAAGAAATTGCACTGAAAGTCTTGAAATACTGGTTTCTTGTTAGTATCTCCACAGTCAAGCCATTTATTACTAAAAAGAGAGAAACAGATGTCCTCCGATAACACAAAATCAAATAATTGCAAAATTATTATTATTTCATGGTAGGAATAGGCCAGATTTTCCATGTGAAAAACAAGAAGTCTATTGCAACAGAGAAGTCAGGAACATTGTGAATGTAGATAATTCGCTCCTTCCTAAATGGTGAGAGATGAAGACTTGCATGCCAAAGAATAGTTTTTATTTTTCCTTTATCAGCTAGGCTAATTTTGTTTCACTCACTTCCCTGCCATACTGTTAAGTTGTGACACTTACTGTCTTACTTCAGGAGTAAAACAAGTGTTTTGCTACAGGGACTTATGAAAGGAATTTGGATTTCCTCATTTGTAGTTTGTACACTGTACTTTGCTAGTATGATGATTTGCTAGTTCTGTATCTAGCACTTTCTAATGTCAGGAGTCACTTGTGCTTACTTGCTCTCCGTTTAGTTACTCTGTATCCTGCCTGAAGAAGTTAGGGGAGTAGGATTTTAAAGGAGAAAAGCAGCTAGGCACTCAACTCTTGTTAGCAACTTCCAGGAGTCGAGTAAGCTTTTGAGAGGCTTTTATTCAAGATTGAATAAAATGCAGGTTTGAAAGATTATAAAATTATGAGGTCTGTTTTTCTATTGCTTATTTTTGTTTTCTGTTCTGTTAATGATTTTGTGCAGAAGTTGTACATAGTATATTAGTCCAGATGATTAACAGCAGACTCATTCATTTCCTTAAGGTTCCCTTAGGTGAAGGGATATAGACTGTGACATACTTAATTCCTGTAATATTTTGCTCCATTTCTTGTGATTTTCGTCAAGATCCATGTTTCCTGGTTTTGTGGCAAAAAACATAGTGAGTGTGGTGACAAATGCAGTTTAGTTGCTGCATGTAAGGGAGCAGCAAAGGCAGAAGAGAGATGACAGTCTGGAAGCTGAGGGCCATGATAAAGCAGGCAAGAAGCAATGACTTAGAAAGCAAGGGGTGCACCCCCCAGTATGGGCATGAGGGGTGTAAGGCAGGCCTGGTGACAGTGCCCAGGGTCAACCAAGAGTGTAGATTGCCAGGCAAGTCTCTTGTAAGAAGGCAGGTTCAAGGTCAAACCTGCAGAATCAGGTCTGTAAGTTATGGTCAGGATCCAGATCGATGGGATGCCTGTTCAGACAAAGACATGGCTCCCATTGCAGCAGAGCTCAGATGCAGACTGCACAGGAGAGCTGCAAAAGGCCAAGTGAAGAAGTGGGCATGTGCACTAAGGCTGCTTCTTGCCTTTCCTCAAAGAGTTCCAAGGCCTGACAAGGTTTCTCAGACAGATTTCTTTTATCGGAGAACCAGGATAGAACAGGGAGCTAAACCTGAGCCTGTGGGGACAGTACAGGCCAGGCCCTGGCACTGACATGTAGGAATCTCCCAGTAGCACTTCCATCAGCTTTCACAGCTATGAGATTTTCTTCTTGCTTGCTACAGCTGAGGTTTTCCATTATCTTCTGAGTTTTCCCCCACTTCTGCCTCCCTTTTCTCACTGTATATTCTTATTCAGTCGTTCCACTTTTCATTTTTTTTCAGTTCTTTCCCTTTCCTTATATATTACCAGCATGCAATCCTGTGTCTGTTCTTTTGTAAACTGCTGTTCTCCAGTCTTTTGTACATCAAAGTATGCAGAAAGAGTGAACACACAGAGAAAATGTCATCTTATCGAACTATATCCAAGTAGATGTTAGGAGTGTATCCTATGATAGTCATCTAGCTTCTTCTCCAGTCAACAGAGAAAAGGACAAATAACTCCGGAGGATGCTTCAGCTCATCCCAAAACAGATATCTGCAGCAGAAGGTGTACTCATTAGGTGCCTAGCCTGTTCCACTGACTAGAAAGACACACCTAGATTATGAACAAAACTAAATTTAAGTGAGATAAAACCTGTCTGTATCTAAGATCTTCTCAGCGATTTACAGCTTGTTCCATTTTGTAGAATAGAACAAATCTTTTCTCTCACTTGAAATGGACTAGAGGGCTTAGGATGCAGTGCTTTATTTCTTGAGGAGAGATCTGAAATTAGTGCTCAGGTTGCCAGACTGTAGCGGAATAAAGAACCACCAGTCCTAGCCATCCTGTTATTAGCTTTATAGACTCAAAAAGGCTTTGATATCTTCAGGAAGTATATGCAAGGTGATTCCGTAAACCAGAATGAACCATGGAGGGACAAGTCTCCTCATAGCAAGCTGGATTTTCAATGCATAATTCATAATACTGTGCAAGATTTATAGCTTGAAAAAAAAGTGAAATTAATAAAGTGAGAAAGCCCCTGGGAGTACAGTCATGTAGATGACTTGGATGGTTATTGGTGTTTTGGCACTAGTTCTGTGAGTGATTTTCTAGTGGATTAGGTGGGAGATGGAGTATAATCAGTGCTAACCTTAATATGAATTTTTCTTTCTTCCTTTTTTCTCTCTCTTCAGACCTGTGACCAGGAGCTGAGAACAGGTGCAAAGAAAGAACGATGCCTTCAGGGGGAAAGCCTACTTCTGTGTGCAATTCTTCTCAGTATTCTCCTTGGCTTTATGTTGCTTATCACCTACCTCGTGATGACTTCTGCTCTAGGTATAATATGAGATACCCTTTTCCATTCTTCCTCATCCACCCCATTTTTAAGATCTCTTTCTCTTACCTGCCTCCACTGTGTTTTAAGCTTTACATCAGTATTAAGAAACAGACTGTCAGAATCTTCAGGAATCATAACACCTTTTGTCAAAAAGGTACATTTTTCTACCTTTTCCTTGGGTCACAGTATGGAGAGATCCTCCACATCTGTTCTCCTCTGCCTGCCAGTTAATATGAGTTAATATGCCTGAGTCCAGTTTTGTGGGAGAACTCGTCAATATGTTCTGCTCTGTCTATAGTCAGGAAACTGAACTGAATCTGAGACATGGAGCTCCTTCTCTGCCTTTCTATCTCTGACTTAAGTCTAATCCTTGTTTTCTAGCACAGATCAGTGCAGTCATAGAGTAAAAGGAGAAGTCATACTTTCTTGCTAATGGAGAAGCTGTGAGTATAGACCAGAAACATTAATTTGCCTTCCAAATTTGCTAAAGAACTATCTGCAGAATGGTCAATGTCAATGTCTCTGCATATAGAATGCTCAGTACTGAAGGTGCATTTATATTGGTGGATGCAGATGTTCCCTACTCCAAAATAAGCACTGTTGACTTTTTACCTAGCTTTTTCCTTTAGCTCTTGTTATGTGTAGGAAACAGTTCACTGGAGAGACCAAGGAAAAACTGTTAGTTTAGATCTAGTCCATTTCCACTCTGCTTACCTTCTCCCATGTCAGCTTTGAAACCACAGTGTGGGAAGTCTCACCTTGATTTACAGGTGGATGATTTCAGTAAATAATTGATCTGATGTTGATATAAGATATTAAACTAAAATGAGAACATATACCTGGTGATTTGCAGTTTAGATGAAGAGAGTTGTAGATCAAAGCAAGATATTCTAGAAAGTCCTTGTCCCCTTTTGACAAATGTTGTTGCTGAGAAATGTTTCCCATGCTTGAAAAAAACATGTTTTAATCTTATCTCAATAATTTCTCTGTGCTGTGTCCTTCTCTTGCAACATGTGTTGATACCATCAGTTGCTTCTTGTTTATCATGTGGCCAAATTTGACTGATTCAGAGGAAGAACATTGAGAAGGCAGAATAATTCAACCTGTGGCTGCCTAGATAGTACAAACAGAGGACAATCTTCCTGGGAGGTGAAACAGAGAACACACTTCCTCCATATGCAGCAATACCTTATGAGGAATTCAACACTGCATGCAAAGGAGCTTGTACCAAAAATAAGTCTTTTGGGGTAAATGTCCCCTGAAAGACTTTTGTTGGGAGTTGTTCTCACTCTCCATTGTCACTTCTCAGTTCTCTCTTATTTACTTCCTCTTCAGAATCCTGTGATGCTGAGTCAGATCTTGCTCTGTTGGAAAGACTTCTGAATTCTAGGAATGACACTGTAGACCCCTGTGAGAACTTCTACCAATATGCATGTGGCAGATGGGAAGGCAAACAGTCGAGCAGAACCAGAGAAGAATCACTAAATGTATTTGATGTGTTGTTGGAAGAAAACCTGTTGATCCTGAAAAGGCTTTTAGGTAGGGACAGATGATTGGTGTGTTACCTTCAGCATCTGCCTCCGTCAGAGCTGACAATAGTAGTAACTGAGAGCACAATAATTTCTAACAGGGACGGAGTCCCTCCTCTTCATTCTTCTATCATTACAGGTACAGATTTATTTTTCCAGCATGTCATATTACAGTAGCTCCATTTAAAACATTTTAGTTCCCCTTGCCAAGTGTAACAGATGAAAGTCACACTTTAAAATTCTGACAGCAACCCAAACCTTCTTCCTGTTGCCTTGTCAAAGTAGGCCATTGTTGCTGTGCTAGTCTGAATGTGCACTCTGGTGATGTGTCCTGTCTCCATGGGGGACTGAAGCCTAGATATGCACCAGCTTCTTGCTGTGCTCCTGTTTCCACTCCAAGAAATGCACATATTTGGCCTCAGGAAGAGTCATGGCTCTAGAAGGTCTCTTGCTTTGAGTCACTGTGGGAAATGTGGATGTATTTATTAAAATGTTCTGAATCGAAGTACAGTATTTTCTTAAAACTGTTCTCTGCTCTAATACTGTCCCAACTTCTTTTTAAATTGCTTTTTAAATTTTAGATCTACTTTTTTTCCTCAGAAAGTCCACAATTTGGGATAAGAGGCTCAGCCAAGGAGAAAGCAATGCAATTTTTTCGTTCCTGCATGGATACTGAACGAATAGAATCCCAAGGAGCTCAGCCATTGAAGGACCTCCTAAATCAGGTGAATGTTTGTGCTATTTCCTCTCCCTCAGGAAGAGAATTCCTGCAGGGAGAAGGAAAGTGTGCAGGTAGGGTCATATAATCCAACATGATGTATTTTTTCTAGAATATGACCCTAGTCATGGTTCACAGCACAACTTCTAAGTGATAAATCTTCTAGCTTTAAATGCTGTTTCAAGAACTGATTTTCTGACATCAGGTACCTGCATATCTCCTCATGACCTTATATATTACTTAAAGATGGTAAAAAAACCAAGACTGCAAAGAGGGATCACGTTTAATCTCAGAAGTTCAGTTCAATAGGATCTGACTCACAGATTGGGGAACATCTTGCAAATGGAAGAAATTTTTGTGTCTAAAATCAGATGATCATTCAGTAGTCAAGGCTTCCAGCAGAGCTTGCTTAAAGGAGAAAATCCTTCTCTTTCCATTCTGGGAGACTCCTCTCAGTGCCAGGGAGGGCTGTACATCTTCCTTCCAGCAAAGAGCATTTACGCCCTGTCTCAAAAGAGGCTGCAGAACCTTCCAGCAGAAGGAACAGTGACTACAGGCCCACCTGTGAATTTGCTTGTCAGGGAGGTGGGACCTATAATCACTGATCCCTGTTTGTCCTTCTGGATGGCTTGTCCTAGGGTGACTGAAAACTCGAGTAAATATTGGGAGCCCACACCGGTGGCCCACCGAGGCCTGAGAGCATGCCAGCACCAGAAAAGCCAGAAAAACACTAATAACTAAGCCGAGACACATTCATATCCTTTGAAAAGTGTCCTTCCAAATTTGTCCCAAACCGTGACATGGCTTTAGAAAAATGAGACCTATTTCCTGTCTCCTGCTTCTCCAGCATTCTTTCCTGCGCATCTTACTCTGTTGCTAATTGCAATTCCTTTTCCCTGCGTCATTTTGCAGTTCATTGCTTTGCTTAAAGGAAAGTGTCAGGTCATTTTAAAGCCAGCAGAGTATGTAGAGCACTTCATGAGTTTCCCCTGGTGCTTTTTGCTCTGTTGCTTCTCAGTTATCATAGTGACTGAGCTTATAGGTGTGAAAGAAAAAAAATAGTAAATACGGATCCGAAAAGTTTTTCTCACCTGCAGCATTTCTGTCTCTCTCTAGGTTGGTGGATGGCATAACACAGGTGTGGGGGAAACAAAAGATTTTAATGAAACTCTTCAGATTCTCATGGGCAGATACAGCACCTTTCCATTTTTTAGAGTCCATGTGGGACCTAGTCCTTTTGACCCCAAGACAAATATTATTCAGGTGAGTGTGCTAAAGAAAGAGCATTATCAAGGAAGCACTGTGAGTAAAGAGTCAGACCAAGACTTGCTCAAGTTAAGCCTATGTCCTTCTCTGAAGAACTTAGCAAACATTTTCCAAAAGTAAAAGCAAGTTAATAACATTTCAAATTCTGTGATACAGAAATTACCAAAATAGCCTCACGTTTGCATTGTTTCTGAAAATAGTAAGTTTTTCCTTTACCCCTTTTTGCAGATTGACCATCCTGAGTTTGACATTCCACTTGAGAGTGAATTCAAGGAGAAAAATTATCTTGAGGTAACATATCAGAGGCTGAAGAAAGGTAAAAATAGCTATTTGGTGCAGGGATCTCCTTGAATTGCCTCCTGATTCAGAGTGGTCTGTTTCCATGGGTTACGGTCAGTGACCTCTGAAAATGCCTCCAGAAGGAATTCTTTACAAAACTCTTCTTTTCCAAAGGATAGATTGTAAAATGTAACCCATTTTAGATGCCAGGTTTAAAACTTCTAGTGTAGAAACAGAATGTTATAATTACAATTTTAATTTCTATTTGCTGAGTAATCTGAACCTGGGCTTCCTTTTAGCTTTTGCCATGAATGAATGTTTTTTAAAAAATGTTTTTGTCCAAAATCAGGCTTTATAACAAAATTTGTGTATTGTAGGGAGAGATAGCTAGCATTTTAAAGCTTATTTTAATGTGTTTGAACATACGTTGGGGGAACTAGTTCTTTGACCTTGGGACATTGTAACAAAATGAACTCTGTCATTTCTGAACTTCATAAAAACTGAGTTATGTCAGTTTCTCAATCTGAGTCTTTCAGAAAAGTCCTCAAAAAAAACCCCTGAGCCATCACAAGCATTCCTCTGAAACCTCATGAAGATAGAAACAAGTAGTTGACATTTTCTCACCATTAAAATATCAGCTCATTATATCACTGAATTTCTCTCCTTTGACTCCAGAGATGGGAGGCCTACATCTCTAAAATTACTCTAGTATTTGAAGTAATTGTGAGCTGTGAGAAAAATAATCTTTTGGGAATTCAGTGTTCTTCGCTAAGAGAGGAACTGTACTTGGCAAAGTGTATTCTACATGAATAATTACATAAGGATGTTGCAGCAAGAAGACGGTTTTAGGGATGGGGAGGGTCTGCAGTAGTTTTGAAAGACTGAAGTTTATAGGGTCAAGATGGATGGATGGATGGATGGATGGATGGATGGATGGATGGAGTGACTAATTTTTGGTCATGTATATTTCATTGGTCATATGCTCTGTATTGCAGGTTCTTCGTGTGTATCTTTCATATTTGAAGAAACTGGGGGTCCTACTTGGAGGGGCCGAGGATCGTTCCCCTGATTCCTTTTCCCTGACCTTGTCCTTCATCTCTAACCTCCAGCGATTTGTCACTCCACTGCAGAAAAGACAGCAGAGGGGGATGCTGTTCTTTCGCACTACCATTGGGGAGCTGCAGGTATCTGTGCCTTAGAGCTTGAGCAACACAGTTACATGTGACATTCATGTCTTCGTTCTGAAGATCCAGATCAAAAGAGATATTAGACACTGTGTTTAAATGCCACTGTCTTGCAAATTACACTTGGAGCCTGTTGAGCTTTAAATAACCCAGCAATTTATGGTCTTTAACTGACAGAGTTCTTTCAGGTGCACAACTGTCTCCCCTCCCCAGTGCTAATTCCCTTTAAAAAAAGTCAGTTCTCCTCTTCAAGATGCACATTATAAAAACAATTTAACTTGTTGAAAGTATCTCTTAACAGTATTAGGAAGACTATCCTGGTTTCCCTGTTATTTCTTGTGAGTCAGTTTAGATTCATAGTTCAGCATGTAAGCTTTGTTTTACTTTCAGGAAAGGGCACCTGCTATTGACTGGCTGGCGTGTCTCCAGGCTGTCTTCCATCCTATGCCAATGAACCTCTCCCAGCCAATTGCAGTGCATGACATGGATTACTTAAGCAACATGTCACAGCTCATCGAGAAATGGCACAAGGGAAGGTAGGAGTCAATATCCATGTTTGCAGTTGTCCATGCCCCAAGAAATATTTTCTTGAAATACCATACGTTTAATAGCTTAGAGGCTGCTGTGTTAGAGGTTGCACAATCCAGTAGTCTAACAATTGCAAGGCTGCTGTGGCTTTATATCCACAGGTTTGGCCAGTGCTATGGCTTAGCATATATTTCCAATAGGTTTGCGTATGCGTGTACCATGTATGGACATATATATAAAATAACATATTTATGTGTGTCACACAGAGAGGGAACACAGTGTCTTGACTGGCACCCATCCACCCATAGCACTCATATGAACATGAACCCAGACTGATCCTATTGCTGAGCTCCAGCTGATCAGGTTTGGTCTATACTAGTGAAATATGTGTGTGCACACACATGATATGGCTCACTCCAATAGCTGGTCTTAGGTATTCAGTCCGTCAAGAAGCTGGCCAAGATCTCCTTGTGTCCACTTGGGTATATCACATGGGATATGTGAGCCCCTGAGTCTTGCAGCTTTACTTTGGTTGCTTGTACTCTGGTGTCTTCCTGTTACAAACACACCTATACTATCAGGTCTTGTCAGTAGCAGGTCCCAACCACTAGTATTTCCAATAGCCAGCTCTCAGACTTCTGCTCTCTCCAGAAGCTAGCTGGATCCAAAGTCCCTCCAGCAGTCAACTCTCAGACTTATTGTCTGTCCAGCGTTCAGTTCCATCCCCACACACAGTGAGTAGAATGTTACTTAACTATAGCATTTAATAAGATAGGACATATCCTGGTGATCATGTGCAGGACTCAATCAGACAGACACCCTGGCAAGCAGAAGTTTATGCTCAACCATCCCTTCTTACCACCTTTCCTCTCCATTTTCCCACACATATTCTCCCAGTCTACTATGATCTTTCCCTTTCCCTGCCCTTGGTCCTTCCTGTAAACATGCCATCATAAATCGCAGAATCCGACAGACCTCTCATACTATTCTTTATGTTTCACCCAGTCCTAAAAATTATCCTTCTCCAACTTCCCATAAAGAATCTCGTGCCCCAGCAGGCAATTACTCCTTAAGTCTCCACAGTGTTTTGGGGAAATTTCTTTAGTTGACTCATGTCAGTCATCTTCCTTTGATAGCCCTGGGTGTATTCCATTCAGAGTACTTTGTTGTCATTGTTCAGGTTCCTGGGATTTCTCTGCCTCAAGTTACTCCTCTGACACTTGCCTCGCTTCTGTGTTTATGGTGACCAGCCTTCAATCTTCTGTCTACAGGGTCCTTCACATTTATATGATCGTTTGTCTGGTTGGGAATCTCTCCCCAGCCCTTGACAGTCGATTCCAAGATGCACGCCTGGAGTTGTATAAGATTCTTTATGGAAAAATGGGATCTAGAATGGTGAGTTAGCCTTTTATCAGCTTGTTTAGCCTCCTCAGCAGCTGAACACCATTGGTCATGCCTTCTGAATGTTCTCTTGATGCCTTGGATGGAGTTTCTTAGATTTGGGGAGGAAACACTACTCTCCCTAGGTCATTAAGTGCTTCTTTTTTCTCAAAAGAAATGTGTAGACATGGCACACAAAAGTTTAGAGAGCTGAGTGTGCTGTGTCATGGAGTAGAGAAAAATATATGGATGGTCACCTTTTTTCTATGTGTTTTTCTCTGCTAACAGGCAAATCTTCATCTTGAGGGAAAGTAAGTGGAGTAAATCATAGGGGAATAAATGTTTTACTAGAAATATTTGCTGTGGTAGCTTAAATAGAACTACATTACTAATTCATTGCTGTCATTTTTAGGCAGCAGTGCAGTGACCACACATCCACATGTCATTTTACTGATTTCCTAGTTCTTTGTCCTCATCCTCATGTGTCTCTACTTCTTTGTTCCTACAGATCCCAGCTGAGCGCTGGAAGAAGTGCTTGACTGATACCAGCTCTTTCTTTGAGCCAGTTCTAGGGAAGATGATTGTGCAAGAAATTTTCCCTGAGCAGACCAAGAAATTTGTAGGTATTCATCATCTTAAACCCCAACCCAAGAGCTCAGCTTCACCTCTTTCTTTTTTTGACATGCCACCTTAAGACCACATCAAGGCAGCAAAATCCTGTGTAGGTTTCCTGCCTTTTTACAAATTCCTCTGCTTATGCACTTTCCCTCCCTTTTTTGGAATATGTCAGAACAAGACATTGGTGTCATTCTAGAACAATCAATGCTAAATACCAGCTATTATCTTTGTCTCAACTCGGAAAAGTCATACTTGCAGCACCAATAGCTATGACAGCCCTGCAAATGCATGAAATCTCTGTGTGCTCCTTGGGACAACAGTTAGTGTTAACAGCATTCATCACCAATGTGATACATCTCAGTAAGAACACTAAGCAATCATATGAAAATGTTCTGAGTGAATCTACAGTAAAAAGAGCACCTGTCTGCAGTGTGGAAAAGATTTCTTTTTTTTCATCCTATGATGGTTAGAGTTCCTTTTTCTTTTGAGGAGAGTTAGTGTAGCACCAGGTTTTGCAAAGAGTTTGAAGTCTGTAAGGTGGCAAGAGTAAATAACACCAAGAAAAGCTAATGGGAAAACCAAGGCTACACATAGTGAAGCATAAATTTTAATGAACAAAGCATAATTTTGAGGATTGACTTAAATTGCCATAATTTTGGAAAGGGAGACACCAGCAAGAAATACTTGTTTATACTGAATTTCCATTTTGCTCAAGAAGGGGGGCAATTATTCATTACTGAATGAGAAGGAATTGTCTCCCTCTTAGTTACTGTGAGAGGCCAGATGAAAAAGTATGTGGGAGAGAACGGTGAGCCTTGTGAGGAAAAGCTGGATGCAAAATAACTTAAGCCTAAATCACTGTAGAAACTGAAATCTTCTCTTTCATCACAAAAAAAAATAAAGGAATTTTCCCGCAGTTATTCTGTGGTTGAATTGCTGGAACATGGGAAGATGGTAGCTAAGATTGAGCTATGTTTTTGTGCAGTTGTGACCGTGCCTTCTTTTCTCCATGGCAGGCTGAGCAGATGTTCTCTGCCATCCAAGATGCCCTCTGTGACCGGCTGGATCAGGTGGAGTGGATGGATGAACAGACTCGCCAAAACGCTAAAGCCTTGGTGCGTGCAGAAGGCAGAAATTACTGAGGCCTTCCTTTCCCTGAAGCCTTTGGAGAAGGAATGGAAGAGATCTGCACCTTAACATATTCCTACCTGCTTCTACAGGCACACAATCTTAAATAGATGTCTTATTCATACTGAAAACTGAAGATGGTTTTATAAGTGCCAGCATGCATGCGTACATGCACTGATGTGTAGGCATAGAGAGGCTCAGTTTTTGTTTGTCCATGGATACTCTGAATTAATTTTATTGAGATACAATTCAATTTTATACATATAGTAAGATTAAAAGCTAAAAAGCTGAATGGCAGAAGACAACACAAAGAAAAAGAATAGCACAACATTAGGCCTCAGGTCGTAGAGTTGAGAAGGCAGAACAGTAGGACAAGATGTCTTCTTGAAACAGAATAGCTGTCCTTTTTAAGGGCTGACTCACAGATCATGCTTACATTGGTTAGAAATAGCAATTAAAAGGACACGCAGAATGTAAAGCCTCCTATTGATCGAGTTTCTTTATGTTTATTTGTTTGTTTGTTTGTTTATTATTGTTTTAGGTTTCCAAACTACAAGTGGAGATTGGTTATCCAGCCCACATACTCCAGACTGACAAAGTGAACCTGGAATACCAGAATGTGAGCTATATAATGTAAACATGCCTGCCTCATTATTGGCAGTTTACCTGTATCAACTGCTGTCTTGTCTGCTTACAAAAGAGGCTATGACCTCTGAAGCACATTTCCTGCTGTTCATTTTTTGGGAACATATGGTACCCGAGAACCTCTATCTGTTGCTTCTATATTGTTGCCTATATTGTCTCCTATTTAGAGTGGCTGGCCTGATAGAAGTAATCTTTTACCTGTTTGTATGTTCTCTTTGGACTTCAGATAGCATTCCTGTCATATCTTAAATTGAAGGTTTTTAGAACTGGGAGAGAAAAAAACTACAAGTATTCCATTGGTTTCTCTTTTGATTGACCCTTTTTTGACCCATGGGACTTTTCTTTTTCTCATTTTTTCCTTTTCTCAATTGTTCAATTCATTCCTCGCTTATGCCCTGTGACAGTCACATTCCCCCGTCTCTTCCCTCAGCTGGAGATAAATGAAGGCACTTTCTTCCTCAATGTCGTTGCTTGCTTGAAAGTACTGAGGGAAAATTCCTACCTGAAGCTCCTTCAGCATCACCCACAGAATAAGTAAGTCAGATAGTGATCTGAAAAATATAACATAATCACATACTTGTGAACCAACTGAGGTTGGAAGGGACCTGTGGAGATCACCTAGTCCAATCCTCCTGCTCAAAGCAGGATCAGTTAGAGCAGGTCACTCAGAACTGTGATAACTGTATGTCTGTATCTCTCTTTTACTGTGGAAGAGGAGGAAGGGCAGGAGGGGGCCAGCGGGCAGAATTGGGTTCTGTACCTCTGAATGTGGTTTCACCAAGTTCTGAATGTTGCTGCAAGTCTGCATTGCTGCATCCTGCTTTAAAAAAACCTTGAATTTGGCAGCCTGTCCTGCATTCAGCCTGAGCAATGCTACCAAAATACCCCATCATTGTGAAGAGACTATCAGACCCCCGAAAAAAACCCACTTTTTTTGACCATGCACCCTTGATTAAGGGAGATAGCTGGTTCTCCTGGACTTCCTAACAAAGCAAATATCAAAGCACTGTGATGACATGAATGCTGGTGGAGTCACCTCAAAGGCAAAGACACAGGATGCTTCAGAAGGAAGGCAGCATTGACAGACATGCTGAGTGCCTTACACCTCCTGCACGGTATTCTGTGCAGGACTTTACAGGAGGTTGTTAATCCTAATTTACTTGGCAGGGAAATTGTGAAAGGAGAATCCCTTCATGTCTATGAAAACTAGGCTATGAGTTCTGACCATCTGTAAACAAGTGAAGATTTATTTCAAACACCTGTAACTCTAGACAGTGTGAATTTCATCATTTGCTGGTGCTGTGCGAACAGTTGAACTATTTTTGCAAGCTCAGTAAAGGAAAGGATCAAAGTGTGAGATAAGGAGCTAATACATTCTCTAATTTCTCTTTTTATTTTGCTTCTAGCTGGCATGTGCACCCATGGAGTGTGCATTCATACTATTCACTAAGGCACCACATGGTGGTCTTTCCGGCTGGAATGTTCCGCAGTCCTTTTTTCCACATGGAGTTTCCCAGGTATGAAGGGGCTGCAGAGGTGCAAGCTGAATGTAGTCCCTGGGCTGCACCATGCTTCCAGGAGGAATCTTAGCGGGTGGTCTATCTTTTTTATCCTTGTCTTACTGCATCCCAGAAAGACATAGGAAAAGGGGGAAACCCGGCTTTTTCTAAAGCCAGATGGATACTGCTTGATGAATTCTGAGAGCGAGTGATCGTTGACTCTGCTGAAGCAAAATCAGAATCTATGTGAAACTGAACTAAAACAAAGATATTATTGCAGAGCAAAGAGGCAGAAGTCATGTGTAGGTTAACTGCAAAGAAGACATTTCACCTTTGCCTCTCATTTTCTAGATTCCAAGGATTCCTGAAATCTAACCCAGAGAAAATAGGAGCCTCACAGCGCAACTTCTTGTCAGAAGTCTTTTTCAAATGTATCACAGTTCTTCTCTCATTTTTTTTAAGAAACTTTTTCTACTAAGCAAATAGATTTTTAATTCTAAGTCTTCCCCTGCAATAACGACACTTCTCTAGACCATACTCCTCTGGGTGTGTTCTTTCATCATATGGAACAGATCTCTTAAGCAACATTTTTTCTGATAATAAAAGCACTCGAAGCAGTTGACTGTAAACATATCATTTGATGTCTTTTTTTGCCTGATAGTGGATAGATACTTGTCCTAATACCATTGTACTGAAAGATAAGCTCATGTTGTGGCAAGAGGCTGAAGTTTGAAAGAAGCATGTTTCGGTTAAAAGTAATTATTTTCTCAATGGTGGTCTTCTAGTGCTTGCAGTATTTAATTAATTTATAACCTTATGAAAAAAAGGACATCTCAAAAGAATAGTAGAAAAGAATTTTTTTTCCCAGTGGTATGGGCTGTCACTATATTTGTCCTCTGTGAAAAAGTGTCTATTCCTTCTTATTCCTTTTGTATTCAGTGTTAGTAAAGTACATTCTTCTCACTGTCACCTCAGTTGAATAGACTGATAAGTAAAACTTGATCAGCTCTTGGTGAGTTGGTACAATAGCATTTTCTTAGATGATGCTCCAGAGTTTAAACTTTACTGGCAAAAGCCAGTTCAGGTGACTATGAGAATAATTTTTAAAATAAGAACTCAACAAAGCAGTACAATTATTATAGAATCATAGAAAGGTTTGGGTTGGAAGGAACCTTTAAAGATCACCTAAGTCCACCCCCCTGCCATGGGCAGGGACACCTTTCACTAGACCAGGTTGCTCAGAGCCCCATCCAACCTGGCCTTGAACACTTCCAAGGATGGGGCATCCGCAGCTTCTCTGGGTAGCATTTATAAATTATCAGCTGTAGAGCTCCTACTGAGTTCCCAGTGATGGAATAATGATGTAGTACGACAATTTCGTGCTTCAGCAGTGTTAATCAGTGCATGGGAAGAAAGAATGAGCCCATAATTTCATATAATGGAAATGCATTTTGAGCGTTCTCTTCCTTGTGAGAGTATCTGTAAATTCATTGCACAGAACCATAGAAATTCCATTTGGAAAAAACTACGAGGAGTATTCTAGGACAACCTCTTGCTTGTAGAAAGACTGCAAATGCTAGACCAGAGTAATTGCAGTCAAACCATCATGATTTTAATTTGCCTTGCCAGTTTTATGTATCCTTTCTCACTAGACAGAAGTTGCAAGATTGCTTCTCCAAACATCCTGCTTTTGTATGGTTACCATTGTAATTGCTGTTTGTGCAGCAGTTCAGAGAGTAGAGGGTCAATAAGGACATATTTCAACAACAATACCTGTCATTACAGCTAATAAAGGCAGAATCTCATTCACAGACTCTTCATTGTTATGATGACTTATTAGCTACAAATACTTTAAAATAGGCCCATAGTACAATTTCAAGCATTGGTAGGATAATTTGCACAGGTATTTGCACTTTTACACGTCTGAGTGACAATACATAGAAAGTGTTTTCGTGTGGTCCCAGAGTAGAACGCTCCTGTGGAACACACAGTTGTGCTCAGTGGCTATAAAGAATGCTCCTCTGCTCCCTTTTTCTTTCCAAAAGCACTCTTTTAATCTTTATTTTTCAGTGCTGTGAATTTTGGAGCCATCGGGGTCTTCATGGCACATGAAATTCTTCACTCATTCTATGGTTATGGTGGGTACTGGCTGTGATGTCTTTATTTACTCTTCTAGGTCCCACTGGTACTTTCCCTTAGAGGATCTGAAATCCTGGTCCTTATATCAATGTATACATATATTATTAAGGTAGATGAACTTAAGGAAAACATATTCCAGTCCACGCTGGCTACTAGGAAGAATCAGTCATTAATGTGAGGAACACAGGTGAATGCCTTAAATAGCTTTACTTCTAGGACTTTTTTTCCCCCACAGTGTTGCCTGGGGGCTGTCCTGCATGCAGCAGGAGTGCACTACAAAGATCTATAGACTGCTTGGTTGAACAGTATGAAAGCTACAGCCTTAATGTCAATGGCACCTTCACACTTTTGGAGAATACAGCTGACACTGGAGGGCTCGCCGTCGCTTACCAGGTATTGTGGTTTGCTGACTTCTGCAATCTCATAGTCTCGCTACATAACACACAACATTGCCCTGCTGCTCCCCTCTCCCGCATCCTGCTGCAGTTCCAGATTTCTTGCACACCTGTGCCAGTGAAGCTTGAGCCCATCATGTCCTCTGTTAGTCCGGAAAGAGGTTCCTCACAAAGCTTTGCTCATAGCCTCAATATATCTGTGCAAGACAGCTTCTTCCCTTCACCACCTTTACTCCCCTGTTATGTCATGCATACAAAAGCATGCTATTGTATATTTGCTTATGTTATACTTAGGAAAGTAAACTGAGACATGAAACAGAATTTTGAGTGGTAGTGAAATGACTCCATAACAATGTTTTCAGCAGTACTTTAGTGTAGAGAGAATTTTTTGTTTCCTTATGCAGGACTTCAGCATGAAGGGTGGTGTGAGATCCTTAGGTCTAAGATGGTATTTGTTACATTCTTTCATGAAGAACATTGGGAGGTAGAAAGATTTTAATTTATAGTCAAATATTTGTGATTTGTTTTGAAAATAATTTTCGTTCTTTCGTAGTGTAATTACCACATCCTATGACAATGTGTGTGGTAGTATCTGTGTAGTAGCATCTGAAATGGTAAGGAATGTAATTATGTCGTTATTCTCCCACTTTAGACTTATTAACAGCCTGGCCAACAGCAGAGAGCCTCAGAGTGAGGAGAGAGATACAAACTTGCTAATTTATTAAATATTTATTAGAGTGATAGATTTCATTGACAGAAGACATGAGCTTGCAATAGTCTAAAAGAAAATTTATTGTTATCCATTTTATCTCTCCACAGGCCTATAAGAATTGGCTGAAAAAGCACAAAGAAGAGAAAGATTTACCTAAGATTGGACTTTCACATGATCAACTTTTCTACCTCAGTTTTGCTCATGTAATGAATGCTAGTCATGTGTCTTTCTCACTCTCCATTTCTTCCACACTCTTACAGTTTGTCTTCCTCAATATTCAATTACTTTCCCCCCTCTTCACAGAAATGGGAATGACCAATGGTTCTGTGAGATCCAGAATCTTATTCAGAAACTAAAATTCACATATAGCGCTCCTAACCTGTTATGGATCTCAAAGCTAACAAAAGGCCTGTCTGCAAATATATCTTTTGCAAAGCACTGAAATCCACCAAAATGAAGTCATAGCAGACCAACTGCGTCAGGGAAAGCAGGTTTAATTGCCAGCCTCTGAGTACTTTTTTTGCTGTTATGAGCAATCTTACACATGGAAAATGAAATCTAACTGTAAAAGTCGTGTATCTACCCATCCTTTCCTTCATTCACCTCTCTGTTGTGGTGAATAGCTGGATGTCACATCACTCTGAGTGACTGATAGTGAAAAAAAGAGTTTCTAATGTTATTTAGAGATAAAAAACTAGAAGTACATGTGCACATAGTTTGCTGTTTCTGTGGGAACCTGCAGTAAGGATTTCTGCAAATTGTGCAGCTATGCACAGCTGTGCTGCCAAGTTCATCATGATAGATGGTTGGATTTCTGTGCTCAAAAAATCACATCCTTATAAGTCACTGTAATTGTGCAAAGGGAAAAGTTTTGTGTGTTTATTGTCAGAGCAGTGTGTACATAAACCGCTTATTGGGTCTTGGTGGCAAGATTTGCATTTCAGAGGCTATCTGGCAGCAACTGCATCATTTCTTGATAAATAAAGACTAAAATAATGAGAATGAAGACTTGGATTGCCAGTTTAACACCAGTAAAGTCATCTAATCCTCGTCCGAGTTTCTTGAGTAGTAATGAGATTTTGTGTAAGCGCTCTCCTTTGTTGATGAGCACTCTTTGATTTCACTTAAGAAGCTGAATCTAGGCACTGAGACATATCTACCACTACTTTAGATGGAGTCCAAGGTTGCATGAGCCTAGCCAGGGTGGCCTAAATTCTCTGTGTTGTGGACTTTGCAGTACAGAAAAAGTGCAGATGGCTTATCAGAGAGTGAAATGGGGACAAAGAAGTTTAAGGAAACAGAAAACAATCAGAAAAAAGATCTGAACATTGTTGGCAGCCACGTATGCATGTTTCCTTGTTTACTCCAGCACCCTCTGACATGTCCAGAGGCACGAGGAGCCTTAAGTCTTGTTCATATGAGGACTTTCAGCCAAACTGACTTTTCTGTTTTTCTACCCTTCAGGCAATGTGTGGACACCAGGACCCAGAGAAACTCCAGTCTTCCCTGAACATAGATCCACATAGTCCCTTGCCACTTCGTGTCTCTGGGCCTGTCAGCAATAGCCAGGACTTTTCCAAGAGCTTCCAGTGTCCCAGTGGATCCCCAATGAACCCAGACAACAAATGCCGCATCTGGTAATGCGCATGGAAAAGGAGGAAGAGAGATGTTACCCAGGGAGAGGAAGGCCTGACACATGAAAGTATGACCATCTTCTCAGGGCCTCGAGGGTGACGTGGTGCTCTTATTCACTGCTTTGCCTTCCTTTTCTTGTTATCCTTTCCTCAGCAGTTGATGGTAGGGAAATTCTTAAACTTGATCTCGTAAGGAGGGGTTCTCCTCCAAGGCTCTCAGCGCTCTGTCCCAGATGCGTGACAAGTCCCAGGGCAGCAAGGTGACTGGCCAGTTTCTAGTAGGCAACAGGTTGTGAGCAGAAAGACTGCTACATTATTAGCCCCTCTGTTCAGTGCGTTTACCTGTCTGCTCCAGCAGCCTCACAGTCATGTTGACAGTGCAAGTCAATAAACTGGAGCTGTAAGACTTGTTGGTATCTTACGACAGCTCTTGGGAAAATCCTGTGGGTTACCAGGCAAACTACACGTTAGTTATAAGAGAGAGAAGAATCCTCTTCTCTTCTTTTGCTAATGAATGGAGACAGGTGCTAGGAAAGACTCAGTGGCAACAATGTGTAGGCTGAAAGATAAGTCACTTAATAATGAAGTTTACTGAAGGCCTTCTCTGCTCTGTTTTTGTTTCATCAGCAAAACTCAGACATAAGAGGAAAGAGGAAAGTGTCCCCATTAATGGGGAGCTGAGAACAGATTCTTTTCCAACAAGACACTCTTTTATTTAGTGTCTAGGGTTGAGGACATGGTAGAGGATGCAGTATGGGAGAGTCACAAGGATTTCTAGAAGTTTCTGAAGGTTGAACAACTAAAGTTCCGAGAGCTTCTCTGGATCCTGAACCTGGTTCTCTCCCTACGTTTGTAAATATTTACCATCCAAGCAGAGGAGTAGAGCTGTTATACGATTTTACTTTCTACTTGAAATTGAATTTTAGGTATTAATTTGCTTTAGAGCAAAAGCAGAGTAAGAAGCAACATGGTTTGGTGAGCAGAAGTGCCTAAAATGCATTCATAAGAGCAGTATAATAATTACATCTATTTCAGGTTCTCAGAATATTTGTACGAATGTTCTAAAATTTACCTACATTAGTTAGTATACAAAATACTTCTACCTTTTACATATCTTCAAACTGTTCTTGTTTATGGTAACATTTTTATTTTACTTATTATATTGGCTGCCTAGGGATTGTTTGTGGAATAGGTGATGGCAAGTGGAAACATCCCTTATCAATGTAAGCATTGTTAAAATAACTGTGTTAATCCTTTTCAAGTACTGACAAATACAACAAAATATTTTCCAAGAAAGGACTGTTCAGAGATTTTGTTTTCATTAATTAACAAAAATATTAATAAAGTGTTTGCTTCTGAGAAAAAAAATTACTTTGATTGCAAACTCTTTGTCATCAGGCCTGTTTCTTTTTTCATGTCTGGCGCTCTTAGCTGAGCTTCACAAGTAATAAATAAGAACACCTCAAAACTGTTTGACTTATTTACCATCATAAAAATTAACAAAATTTGGCTTGTGCTTATCGTTACCATTTAAGCAATGTATACTCTTCCTTCCCTTCACTCATTCAATTGACTTTCTCCTAGCAGCATGTCCAGACAGTTTTTTTTCTAGATGCTAATAGCAAATAACATTGCATAACATTTTGTGTATAATATAGACATTATTTCAGTGTTCTGAGACTACTTGGCTTCTGCGTTTATAGTGTTTAGAAAAAGCAAAAGGTACTGACAATATGCATTTTGAGGAGTTTGACTTTTCTTGTATCTATCTTGTTAAGTGTATGGGTAGGTACAGTTCCCTGGAATATGCTTTTTTTCCCCTTGTTCTTACAATATATTTTGAATTTAATAATAGTCTGTCTAAAAGACAAGATCACCACTGAAACTGGTGAGTTCAATTAATTCTTATTATTAACTATGATGTTTTTACACAAAGAACATATGGGAAGTGCAAGAAGGGCAGTCTGGCTTAGAAAAAATTACTGAGAATTTATTGTGTTTCTCAAGAAGAAAGGAAAACACTTTCAATATGTGCACAGGGTCCTTGCCCTTGTCTTCAGTGTTCTAGTTCAGTTCCCTGGGATGTGGTTGGTGAAGAAAAGCTGTATTGTCCCGGAGGTGATCATGAAACACAGGTAGATGTTCAAATTCTTATCATTCATGATCGCAGAAATTATTTCAAGTTCTATGTCATGAATAAAAAAAAGACAATCATCAGGAGAAGAGCCAGATCCAAGAGCAAATCCTTCACTGCTGAATTGTTCAGTGTCTCTGATCCCTCGGGCTCCACCATATCGATCATCTCCATTCCTTCCCCTGTTGATGAGGCCACAAATGCCTCCTCCATTTTCTCCCAGCCTGTAAATGAGGGAGAAAGGGAACAACATAAGCTTTCTTCTTGTTCACTTCTTTCATGCTTGAATGCTTTTTACCTCTGCTTCTGTCCTGTTTTTTTCTCCCTGCTTTCTAAACTTCCAAATCCATTTTACCATCACTGTATGTCCGTTTCCACCTTCATCCCAAGCAGCTTTTAATTTTTACCTCTTTCCACTCTCTACTTCTCTTGTCCTTTTCTTGTTTCTGTGATTCTGATTTTGAAATATTTTCTTTTAGTAATCGCTTTTTCCTCACTCCCCTTTGCATCTTCATGTTTTTCTCCTTTCCTGTACTTTTGCATTACAAAAGTCACCCCAGATAAATTCTTTTATCTTTTCAGGGCCATGACTATAGCAGTAGGCTGTAATAGCTCTTAAAAGCCTCAGCTGGAGCCTTTATCTGAATCCCATGGGTCCAGGAGCTGCATTTAAGCTCTGGTCTGGGTCTCAGGTCTCTATTTGTGGTCTGCTGCAAATATACTTATCTCCAGCTCCATCTCCATCACAGCTGTGCCTGGATCCTGCTGTTCTGGATCCTGACCTACAAATTGACCTCCTGGTTTGACTTTGAATATGTCTTATCACTATGGACTTGCCTGGCAGTCATGGGACTGTGTCGGACTCTATTTTCTTTCATTACTTCACCCTGCTCCCCAGGGGTGTCCTGGATTTTTCCTTTCACATCTCCGTAGGGTGTGAGGGGCAGCTGAGACGGGAGGCTGCAGTCGGGGCTGTTGGCAATCTAAGAGGCCTTAACATCTATGACCAGCCTAAACTTGTGCCTCCCCCATGTCCTCTGCCCCATATAAGTGTAAAGTTGGGCAGTCACTGGACTGTGTCTGACCCTGGTGACCATCACTAGGTTTGGTCCTGACACTGACCGGTATTCCTCCTTGTATTTGGACTTGTCTCAACATTGTGGACCTCCCTGGTGACCTCTTGTCTGACCCTGACTGCCATCCCCAGGCCTGTCCTGCTCAGGGCTGTGGGATGGCCTTGCTATCCCACTCCGTTGCAGGCTCCCTATTCCTTAGGGATCAGCTGGCCTCCACTTCCCCTTGAAGTTCTTCCTTCATTCCTCTTCTAATGTTCTTTTTACAAAACCAAGCTTCTGTGTCCACAGCTAATCTCATTTCCTGCCCTTAGCTGCTCTCCAAGCCCCTTATTTCTCATCCTCTCACTTCAGCTCATCCTCTCACCTGCTGTTGGGCTGCTTTCCTCTTCTTGGTCATTCTCGGCAGTGCGAATCATGCTCTGGATTTTCACTGGTACTGAGCAGTAAGTGGCTGGGAACAAACTCATCAGATAGATGGCAAGTCCCAGGAAAATTATCAGGGATGCATTACCCCCCATCCTATTTTGCTGTCTAGCACAAGACACTTTTGCTCCTTGCTGCTTTTCAGGCAATGGAATCTGGACATAACTACCACCACAGTCTTGTTTGGAGCACTTTGTGACATCATGACACCATCTGACATACAAAGGCGTTGCATGCTGTTAGGCAGAAACACTGTGGACTTTCACCCTATGTAGCTAAGAAGATCCCAAAGCAACAGAAGAGTGTGAAAGCTCTTGGGAATAATTTTTTTAAAAATATGTCTCTGCTGAAACGTAAAAAAGAGAATGAAGGGGATAGGATCATAACAATAGGATGATACCTAATGGGAAAAAATCACACTTAATCCTGAATATTTCTGTAGCTGACAACTGACTGAAACTGAACAAGAAGTGTTTTATAAGACTGGTACAGGTGGAGTGGAAAATGCAATGGATTTCCCACTTCAATGGTTAACCAATTATTAGTAATTTGTGCTGTTTGGCTCAAACAGCCTCAGTGAATAGAAATACATTTTTTTAAAAAATCCAGTCGAATGACAAGCATGTGTTTTTAAATGACCTCTAGATGGTGATCTAACAACATCAATGCAGAAACATCTCATCTTGCAAAGCACATATTCTACAGAAAAAAACCTCATCTCGCATCTTATTAACCCTTGCCATTGACTTTGCCAGGCCAAATAGCCCACTCTAATTAAATCTCTGTCCAGCTTGCATTTTAGAACTCTGATGATGACTTTTCACCATGTAGCCTAGAAGACAATTTTCTAGTTATTTTCAAACTCACTTTTAAACCCAAATATTATTTGCTGTACCAAATTTCTTCCGCACTCCTGAAATTTACATACAGATTTATGTTAAGGTCCCTTGGATTTTACTTTCATTTTGTTTGTTTTTGCTTGTTTTTGCTTTTGTGTTGATTTTCATTTGTGTTGATTTTGTTTGGAGGGGTTTTTGGAGGTGTTGGGGGGTGATTGTCATTTTTTGATAGAGGGGGTTTTTTTCCCCCTTTTCTAGTATTAGCAATGGTCCTTTCCTGGAAGATCTTCACATTTCTTTCCTAGATGCCCAAAAGCCAGGTCAGGAAATTAACTCATCAAATCAAGATAATAATTATCCCAGGCCTATGGCAGTTACTACAGACTTAAGCACATGCAAGGATATATATTCTGATTTATAGGCATTGAGATTTCTACACCAGGTGGTGATCTTAGGTCAGCTTCAGCTTTCTGTCCAAGACATTCAATCATCTTTTTTCCTGCTTGTCTTGAAAAGATTTTACATTCAGCCCAGAAAATGCTCATTAGAAATATATTTCAGGAGGTTAGAAGATCAATTTTTCAGAAATATTCATTGAGTGGAATCGTTGACTGTTACATGGCTGTAAAATAAATTTCTTCTCTACTGTCTCCTACTGAATGGTGTAATAACGAGTTATTAATGAGAGTAATACACTGGGTATCAGTAGGTATACGCTCTAAAACAGAACTAGGGCAGAAGCTTAAACAGATCTGCATCAGAAAGGATAGGAGGGAGTGGGACTGGAACGTGGAATTTTCAGTCCTGCAGAGCAATTAGTAAAGCAACTTCAAGGGGCATATTCCCTACAGAGATCTCTTCATCTAAAGGAATCTGTACGCAAATCAGCATAAGATTGTATTTCAAAGGTGTCCTGCATTCCTCACAGGGAGTGTGGAATACTTTCAAGTCCTCACCTGCACCTCTGAAATTCTTTATTTCACTGAAGTAGGTAAGTAAATAGATGCTAAATGTGAGAACTCTTACTATGACTGAGGTCATGATGACATACTCATTCTGGCATAAGCCCATGCTCCCGCCTCAGCAAGGGTGCCTGCCACTAGATGCTTACTCCTACATCTTTGCCTTTGCTGACACTAGCGTTGGTGTGTCTCAGTTAATGGAGTGTATTAGGTGACAAAACCATTTTAAATACGGGGTTTATTAGGTCACTTTTCTATTGGGTGAGTTTTGGATGCTCTGAACTGCAGTCACACAAAAGCAACTCTGCAGTTAGCCAGCAGAAACAAATAATTAGGGCAGGACAGAGGAAAGCTGGACTGCCCTTTACTGAGTGACAGACACTACAAATTCAATAGGAGCCATGGCCTTAAAAAGAAACAGTGACTACACAACCCTTGCTCGAGTACAGAGAGTTCTGACTTCTGTTTTGCTTTGTTTGTGGTTATGTATGTTCACTGGCATAGTATATATAATGAAAAGAGGACATGGATGGACTGTGAAATGAGAAGATTTAAGCTTTAAAAAGAAAGATTTAAGCACTACTCTTTAAACACCACTCCATCTCTGAAGTTCTTAAAATCAAACTGCAAAATTTGTTTAAAAGAAAAATGAATATGGAGAACCAGACTGTGTGACAAATATTTTTTTCCTCAGTGTGGCTGACAGTAATAGAATATTTATCTGACCATCTCAGACCTTTTATACATATTTCTCTGTCTGTTCTCTGTTAGAGTGTTTTGGATGTGTGAATGCAATTATGTGTGAAAATTTCAATTTGTACGCATCCAGCACAATAGAGAAAAAAAGGTTGAAAGAATTAAGTTAATAATTAATTTTTTCCCCACTTCATCTCTATTCCCAGAATGAAATCACCCTTTGTCAAGCACTGCCACCCCATTGACTGTACTACTGATCAGTAAACTGTTTTGTTTTAAAAGTTACTGGATATTGGGCTCAAGTTGGACATAGTTTAAACACTTTTTTTGCTTTGGTTCTCCTGGCCTGCACATTAGTAGGCTAACCTCACTTCTTGCTTCTGAAGAGGACTGACCCCCATTCAAAAATCTCACTTCACACGGCCTTGTCCTTTTCTGGAATCCTCCTGGTCCTTTCTGTTTATAGTCACACTGGAAAAACTGCAGTGGAAAACAGGTTCCTGCCTAAGGCTGTGATTTTCTAGCCAGACCAAGAGATACAGGTTCATTTCTGTAGCCAATGGAGTGGATTCTTGGTGTGGTCCAAAGGACTACCCTTGGACTCCTTTGAAGCTGAGGCTCCAAGGTAGAAAAGAACAATGGATATAGATTCTTCTGTCCCTACAATAGTGAAGAATGAGCAGCATATGAGGGAGATGAATACACTGAAACAGTTGGATAAACCAGTTAGAGCAATAATTTCTCTTTCTAGGGACTGTGACTCAGTATTTCACGTTTTCCTTCCTTAGCAAATTCTGCAACATGACTCAGTGTGTGGTGCAAAGACTTAAAAATACCCAAGGCAGAACAGCACATGGGCCACTGCTCCCAGGTTGGGCTGGGGGAGGGGGATAAAGCAGACTGGTTAATGTATGCTTTCTCCCTCATCAGGTTGAAAGAGCTGGTGCATGAAATCCAGTAAAAGCAGCTCTCTGGTCCAGTGAAGCACGAGACAATTGGCAGCACCAGGAAGGTTATCACTGTCTGCATCAGATGACTCTCCTATGTGAGGTCAAAACCCCATTGGATTTGTAATGAGGAGGTGGATGAGGCTATAAAGTCATTCCCAAGATGGAGCAGTGAGGGCCCTGAGGCAAGAAGGAGCCAATGAAGGGAAGAAAGGAAATGGACCGAAAGATCATAATCAGTGAATTTCTGCATCCTACCCCAAGGCTGTATTCCTCAGAGAACAGGATAGTGCCAGGAAACTAAAGGCACACCTACTGGCTGATTTTGATGCCAGGATCAGAAACTGATAGAGGTGGAGAATTTGGGGATACTGCAGTGTGTAATGGGGAACTCCAGAACGTGACTGAAAGCAGATTCCCTTGGGAGTGCCCAGACCTACAAAGGCCGGGCAACAGTGTAGTGGGGGATGGCATAAGCAGAACTCTTTGAAGATTCCAGTACAGAAATAAGTGGAGACGCTCAGGACAGGACAGAGGGAACCGGCAGAGAGTTCTGTGACTATAGGGTGGGAGTTACTCAGCAGCTGCAAGACAGGAATGATGGATGTTGCGTTTGAGATGAATCAATGGCTGCAGCTCAGGCCACAGACACTTGTGAGTAGAGGTCTGTGGTGAAGGGACTGCAGGCAGTTCTGTATTATGGCTACTGATCTGGTGTTGCAGGGAGTCGTAAAGTGCACTTCAGATTCCGAGAAACTAGTTCATTTCCCGAAAACCAGGCTTTTCATTTACCTGTCACACATTATCATCAGAATGCTAACTAATCTGTCCAGTCTGTTGCTCATGGCTATCCCAAGGCAGATACTCTCCCTCTCTGCTTTCTCATGCAGAATTCACAGCTTCTGAGGTCATCACTGAAAAGAAAACTTAGAAGGAGGGGTCAAAAAGAGAAGAAGGGTTTTGAAATGTGGCCATTTTTCACCACTAATACAGGATTCTGGAAATGGAAATATCTTGCTTCTTCTAAGAGCAGATAGCAGCAGCCAACTTGTATCATCCCATGCAAGAGATGAGGATAACATCCTTACCCCAAAGGTTTTATCTATCTCACCATGACACAAAAACAACAAATGAAAAGCTCCTGAGCTGGGAGTGATGGATGATTGTTTTAAAAAATAGTGCAAACTGGATTTCCACTGAGGCATGAGTTGTACAAACACTTTCTCTTCTTGTGCCATTTCTGTTTTCATTTGGTCTTATTTGGACTGCTATTAATTATTTAAAATATTAACAGTAGAATCATATGCAAGATACATAGTATGAATTAAACCTGTATTAAATCTAGTATTCTTTAAGAGCAAGAGAGTCACCTCCACGAGGCAGTCCCTTCCAACCAGCTCAAAGAGCTGTTACTTTTTACACTTACTCAGACTTAACTAATTTTTGAAAATATATAGATTTGAGTGAAATAAACAGCCTTCCCTGTAATTTCGAGAAAAGTGAATTTAAATAAAGGAGAAAGTTCACAGCTGGAAGCTTCTAAGTTAGAACAACTCCACTGATTGCTGGGTCACTTCTTTCAAACACATAAAGAACCTGATTGCTTCATCATCAACGGAGGAGTCAGAAGAAGCTTTAATTGCTGAGGCACTGCTCTGTGTGGCCTGTTAAGCCTCACATGATTTATCCAAATATCTTTGTCTGTCATCAACCACCTCCATATGCATTCAATAAATATTGAAATATCTTTTACAAAAGCCTTACTATGCTTGTTTTAAAACACTTTTATATTTTTATCTCTAATTTACTTGAGCTACCCTGACCAAGTTTAGACACAATATAAGACATAAATTACTTGAAAAAAGTTTCAGTTGCTTATTATTTCAGAAAGTCACAGTTATTAAAGTAAGTTCTTAAGAAAAGTAATAAACTATCTAAGATTAAAAGAAACACAATATGGCAATATTTTTTGCCTTCTGTTCTGAATATGCTTGCTTAATGTTTCCAGGGTTCTCTTTTTAGCAATGAAATCTAGGAACTAATTTTTAAAAAGCTCAAAAAATCCAGGCACTCAGTCCAACATGCACTGTAGGCTTTCTGCAAAAAGCATTGCAGTGCTTGTACAATGCAAGTTATGTTCATTTCCCATGGAATCTGCATATGTCCATACCTCTCTTTTTTTATTCAGCTTTTATGATGTAGATGCTGATTTTTTTTTAATCTGTGAAACAATCCAAGGCCTAGTCAGAAAAAGATACAATTTAATGACTAATTAAATTAATAACTATAATTAGCCATTATTATTTAATAAATTAACGTACATATAATTATGGCAATAGAATGAGGCCTCCAAGTGGGTGGAGTCTATGTATACCCAGGGTTCTTGCAAATGAGAATGTGAGGCAACTCCCGCATTTGCTTATTGAAAATACAAAGAATAGGAATGGTATAACAACCGTGGGAATGCAAAAGTCATTAGGTGCATTGTCAAGGCCTTGGATCCCTATCTCCGCAGGCAAAACATCAGTGACATTGTTCTGACATGCTTTCTTTATGAATGGGCAATTATACAAGGTTCTGTCTTAATTTCCCTTGAACCCTTTCCAGAGCTGACCACATGATGTAACTGTTCATCAGATAAAGTACACAAATCACTGCTGCAGTCTCCTTCCAGGCTGTAATTTGGTTTGGGGTAAATGAGGGCAGTACAATGATAAGATGGAGATCCAAGATAATTAAGTAGTTGATAAGAAAGTCTGTGATAGTTCACTGCTGTCAGAGGTGTTGCTCTGAACTGCCCCTGAAGCTGCACAATCTGTGTCATGCAGTATATCCCAGTCACTCTTACTAGCAAGGAAAAAGATATGGTATTCAAAGGACTAAATAAATAATTCCGTGTTTAAACAATTAAATACTATTATGAAGAAAATTAGTCTTCTTTCATTCTTATTATTCTAATCGTGCTTTCTAAATAGCCATTGAACGCTGCTTGTTAACCTTGGTGACTTTCACTTCTGAATTTCCCATGGGATAGATATCATTCCAGTTTCTGTCTTTCTCCAGCCCAGAGAAGTTTTACTGTTCCAGTCCCGTTGTTTCTCCCTTTGGTATCTATAAGCCTGGATCTGTAATATTGACTTGCTGTAATGGAATAGGACAATGCAAGAGGTTGCATTGTCACTTTAAATGTATTTGAATTTGGATTTTGAAAAGAAGTCAGTTGCAAAACTGCAATGTCTTCATTGGAGCCAAGATTTCACTGAAGTAGTACCTGCATGATTAGCAAGTAGTACCTGCTAGCTAAGTGGGATTATTACAAATGGTCTTCAAGGTGTCTGACATAGGCAGTTACACAATGAACACTCTAAAATTTTGGAGTGTCAGGGTTTTTTTGCTTTCAATTTACTTAAACAAAACCAGTCAATCCAAAATTGAATGTTTCAATGTTATTTCCTGGTAAATGATTTGAATTGTGTAAACAGAGTTGTCTGGAGAGGGAGAGAGAAGTGTTTGTGTCCCATTGTGAAGCATTTGGACCGAGAGGACTGTGTCACAGGACAGATTGGACAGGTAATAGCTGCAGATGCAAAGATATCTTAGATGCACTGCATTATCCATGCCTTCCGTAATGTGCTTGACCTTCTGTTTATCTATTGGATATAGCTCTTTTAAACCTGTGACTCTCCCTTTTATAGATATTCCCTCCAAAATGGGAATACATTAATACTGCCAACAAATGACTTTTCCTGTTTCTAATGCCGGTGAACATGTTCTGAAAGCTTAGCTGTGACAGAACTATTCCCTGCTATAATAATACTATCATGATTTCTTGGAATTGCAACAGAGGGCAGAAGCTGCCAGAATGTGCATTCTTCCCATCATACTCTTGATAATGTGATGCCCGATCTGCAATCTGATCTGTAATTTTTGGAACGTGAACCGTGACCACTGCTGCGGCACCTGCGCTCAGGTTCCTTCTGGGTTTCTTTGTGCACGTCTGGCAGTGTGGCCTTAGGAAATAAATAGCAGAAGTTGTTTTGAAGATTTTTATGTTGGCGTTCCTCCTTCTTTCCAAATTTAGCAGATTCACGAGGGTTTATGTGAAGAAGAACCGCAAAGGTGGAGAAGTTCAAATGCCCTATATTTAGTGACTTATGTGACTGCCCTTGAGATCCTTTTCATGTGAAATTACATAGTTGGAACGTATACTCTTAGGGTTTTCTTCTCGTGACTTCCTAGTCATGGCTTGGAATGTTTCCTGTTTCTATATGACATAAATAATGTGCTATTAATATAAAAAATACTCTATACACTTTCATAGGAAAGGATAATACTATACTATGCATATTAGAGAACTGACCCAAAGGATAAAATGCTAGAAATTACATTTGCTTTCTATTAGTGAGAATTATTCTTAAAATTGCAAAATGATCTTTCATTAGCCCTGTGATAAGTTCCTCTGTTTTTTAATCTGTTCACTTGGGTAAGGTTTCGATGTATACCACTCACATAGGGTAGATAGCTGTGGAAAAACTGACCATTTAAATTATTCAGTGTTAAATTATCTTATGATTTATTATCAGGCTGTAATTGCTCTGTTTATTATTACAAAGTTTATCTCCCACAGGTAATGCAACAAAATAAGAGAAGCTGAATGATTACCCCAGTTTATAGTCATCACCAAGATATCTTTACCACTCATTGTATGGCACCATGTGAACTAAAAATGCAGCCAAGAGTTTATGTTCATCATACCATGGCTAAGAAATCAGGATAGGTAGTGTCAGACATAGCTCCCATTCCTGGAGGAATTACCAGTTCAGAGAAGAAATTTAGTAATACAGTTTAAATTTATATTGTCAGTAGTATTTTTTCTTTCAATTTATTATTTCTAAATTCTCCTTGACAAAAATGTAACCTTTTCAAAGGCACTTATAACCAGAAATGTTTTGGAGCCAAAAGCATCCCTGAAATAGTTGCAGAGCTGCAGAGCACTCATGGGTCTGCAAGTTGGCAGAGTTTTGTGAACTGTGGATATGAGTCGGCAAAGTAAGTCCGACAGGTTTTAAAAGCATGAGGGTGTTGATGTACGTGCTTCCCATACTCCAAGTTCCAATCACATTATTCCTGAAAAAAGAAACAGATATCAGGGTTTTGTTACTGGATGGTGGAAATGAAAATGTCTCAAAGACCTAGGAAAAGGAAATTTCCAAATGAGGAATGATTTAAAACACTACACAGCCTAAATAAGAGAAGAGCAAGAGGTGACATGCCACTTTTTGAAAACTGGAACCAAAACACTAAACTTATGATCTGGTCTGTGATAGGAATGATCAGTTTTCAATTGAAGTTTGTATATGGCATCACATGAAAATAGATTGGGAGTCAATATCTGTAGCTGACGTCAGAAAAAACTTACGGTGCAGAGAAAGCTTTAAGGCATAACTATTTTCCTTGGTAATTCAAAACAGGAGAAGTCAAATGGAATAAGTGTATTCGGTTACCTTTTCTTTTTCAATAAACTTGGTGACTCCAAAGGGCCAATTATGGAAAAATGCCGTGGGTGCACAGGAGATGTTCAGGCGGAAAAATACTTTGTGGTCTTTTCCCCAGGGTTTGGATGAAGGTCACTCGGATACAGTGTTCTTGCAGCAGTTCTAAAGATGTGACCTCTGATCTTGCAGGCTTCAAATCAGAAGATGGGCAAAGACTTGATCGCTAGTGCAGGTAACACTGCTGTATGAATGGCTAATGGCCCTCTTAAGGGCTTCAGCTGATCTGATTTAGTGTTTGTGAAAGTCCCTCTACAACTGATGCTGTGATTTCATTTATTTGGAGAATGATGGCTTTGGACATCCAGCAACTTGACTCTGAAATCAGGAGGAGCAGATGAGATGTAGATTCTTCCCAACTATAAACAAAAAGATTGTAGAGGTTTCAAGAGATGTCAGGTTAAGAAGCGAGCTGGTTCACAGAGGACTCTGGTGTGCAGAGCTGGTTCCCACAGAAAACCCTGCAGGACAACAGAGTCACATTTTTTGGATAGTTGGTCACCTCCAGTAATGGCTTTGGCTAATGTTTGTAGGAGATGACTATACTGTAATTTTGATGGCTGTACAGCTCTAACATGCACTAACATCAGTTAATAAGTAATGATTAGATACAGAACATTCATATCTTAATAAAATACATTTTAAAGAACTGTCAAATTTTTAGTTCTTAGAAGAACTTCTATACATTCACAGCCTTTAAAAAGGCTATAGTCTCTCCTTGCTCAAAGCAACGCTGGCATCAAAACTGGATCCACTTGCTCAGTCTTGTTCAACTGAGTTTTGAAAAGCTCAAAGAATGGAGATGTCACAGCCTCTTTTGACAACCTATTGTATTGCTGAATCACCTTCACAGCAGTGTTTGAAAGTTGTCGCTTTTTTCCCTTGGTACCTCTGAGAAGAGTCTGGTTCTATCACCTTTGTGACCCTGTTTAAGGTAGTTAGACAAACCACGTAGTCCTGTATCTTCCCTTCTCTACGCTCCCCTCCCCTTAAGATATCTCAATGATAAACAAAAGCAGCCGCCTCAGTCTCCCCTTGAACTGTGTTGTCCATCTTGGTGACCCTCTGATGTGCTCCTGTTTGCCAGTGTGGGGAGCCCAGCCCTGGATTCAGTCTCTTATTAAACGCAGCATAACCCCTCTGAAATGGAAGGGAACAATAATTTCCCTTGACGTACTGCCTACAGTATTACTAATGCAGTCTAGCATGTGGTTGACCTTCATTGCTGCAAGGACGCCCTGCTGGCTTATGTTCAACCTGCAGACTCTTTTTGGCAGAGATGGTCCCCAGCCAATCTTCCCCTAGCCTGTAGTTTTCCTACCCTAGACCTAGGACTGAGAATTTGTCTTTATTGAGTCCCATGAGATCCATCTTGGCCTCTTACTTCATTTTATCAAGTAGTCTCTGAATGGCAGCCCTGCCTTCCAGTATAGTGAGCATTCCCCACACTTTGGGGTCATCAATTTACTGAAGGTGCCCTCTGTACTTTGATTGTATTTGTGATACCATCAACAGTGTGAACGAACTCTGATCAATCCAGTAGAGGTCAGGCAGTCTCTCCTAATTAACACGCAGGGCACAGAGACATGTCAAAGCTTACACACCACCAGCTCTTGCTGTGTTTCACAGATAAACAGGTTAAAAACTAGGGAACTCACTATGGAGACTGTTGGGAATAACAAAGATAAAATATGTGTTTATATTTGCTATTCAGTTGTTGGATGTTACATGGAGACTTGAGCTTGTGTTTAGTGGTAGTGGATGTGCACTGACCACACTCCCACATTGGGACATAAGGACTGAATCAAGGAGAAATGGTGTTACTACTGAGTCACCTCCTGATGCCATTTTATGATACCAAATTTGTTTTGCTTTGTTGTGATCTTTGTGTCACATCACCTGTACTCCCTTCAGCAGCATGAGTGATATTTTTGTTGGTCGTTCAAGGGAAAAGTGTCATTTTGGATCATTGAAACAATAAAAAAAAGAAATCCTTGGTGAAGATGTAGTTTAAGGAATATGGAAACATATTTAATTTTGGTCCATGGCCAATGATAGTAAGAGACTTCAGGGAGGCTATAAATGAGCCTCTGCCTGGGAAAAATCATGAATCATACTTGCAAAGGGAATGGTAACTTTTTATTTCAAATTCTATTCTCAGATTCTCTCATGAAGATAGAACACTTCCTCTAATAATTTGTTTTCTAAATGTCAGTCCTATTCTTTCCACTTAAGAAAGTAGTTAGTTGTCACTGCAAGCATGCACTTCAAAAGCTTCAGGACACTCTTCATTACAGAAAAATTCAGCTATGCCTGGAGTATGTACAAGTGGCCAAAGACCTGACTTCTCAGGATAATTTTGTTCTGTACTCAGTTTTTAATCAGTGCACATCTGTTTCAGTGGACAGCTTTCTGGTGTATTCAACATTCTCAGGCAGAAGAGTGTGATGATTAATTTTGATCATTCATCTGTCTTTAATTATGTGGTTAGAACATACCTCTTTCTGTGGTGGAGTAAAATTTCTCTCAATTCCTTGGTGGGGATGCGGGTAAAAAATTCGCTAATGCAAATACAGCTCTTGTAGCTTTTTGGACGTCATGGTATATCAGGCTCAAAATTCATTAGCTGATAAAGTCTAATCAGATAACATGAATCTGAAGAAGAATCCTGCATTATTAAACGGAGTGAAAACAACAGAATCTGAGGAAAAACAAAAATTCAAACAAAAATATCTCAACCACCAAGTTTTCCAGCAGAAGTAAAGGGGAACATAACAAATTACTAATAAGTAACCAAAGAAACAAATAAATTATTTTAGTTCTAGTAGTTACTTTAATAAATGCATTAAATAAAACCCAACCCATTCCATCTTACAGGAGATTGGTTATTTCCTTTCTCAGTGCTTATAAAATTTTATTTTAAGTTTAGTTCACTGCCATCTCCCTGGATCATTTTCCCTTTGCGTACAACACTCGTCAGTTTCTGCCATAAAATTTTCCATGAGGTGCATAACAGCCCTTTTCCCAGAAGCTCAGGGCAATGAGTTCTGCAGCCCTTGAGTATCTTTCTTAACTATTGCAATACCATATCTGTGCACAAAGAGCAGGATTACTCACACAGTAACACAGTAACCTGAGCCTTCCCTGGCTTAGCTAACCAAAGCTCATTAATAGACAAATACTTCTGACCGGGCCATTACCTAACAGTAAGTGTTCCTTCCCAGAAACAAGTACCTTGAAGAATATCCTTCAGGATATTCTTCCCTTTGAGAGGAACATATCTAGCCTCTCTGCTTTGTCTCAGTGGTGACCATTTTAAACTCTGTTGGCTTGGGATCTAGCTCTGATAAACTCACCTAATCAAAGGTCTTCCAATGGTTAATGCAAGAAACCACTGTCTTCTTCATCACTTCTCTACCAGAAAAATTCTGTAAGCAGCTCCTCAGATACCATAAGTGGAATCTACCATTTTCAGTGATTATTCCTTTTCTGGTGTTGAAAGCAACAAGTTCACATAGGCAAAGATATTTGTTTCTACTTTAGGACCGGTGGATTCTCTAAGTTAATTTTGCAGAACATCCAGTCAGATCTGACGTCTGCCCATGATCTCCCGCTACTGCCAAAGCTTTCAGAACAGGTCAAGACTTCACTGGGACAATCCTCAAGACTGCAATTCAAAGAGTAGTACGTGCAGAGGTATTTATAGGATCTTTTAAATTATGAGGGAAGTGTTAGGCAGCAGCAAGGGCTGGCTGCATCCTAACAGATGGGAAACAGAGCCTGACTTCACACCGGACAGGACACGGGCCTCACAGCTGGGGTACAGTCCCACACTATTTGAGCAAGGTGAGTAGGCAGACCTGGAGACGGTCGCTCAAGCAAGAGCCTATATTGTCAGGCAATTTCGTGGTGGTGAGGCAGGCCTAAGATCAAGCCAGGAAATTAATCCATTGATCAGAACGATGTCTACTGGTGGTGACAAGGCCTGCTTATTACAAGGTAGATATCCATGTGGGCAAGGCAAGTGTGAAGTCAAGCTAGAAGTCAGAGAGCAGATCAGGGTCCAGATCACTGGAGCCCATGGCCAAACACCAGCATAGCTGCATGAAGGAACTGAAGACACAAGACAGACTTTAAACAGAGTTTCTGTGCTTCTGGGCAATCATATGAGTGCGTGTGTGTGTGTGTGTGTACAGCTTTTTTGAAGGCCCTGGGTTAGACTGGTCAGGGCCATGAAAGCCCATTAGTATACTCAGGAACACAACAGTAACTGTCCCCTCCCAGCAAAAGTGTCTTCACATCCCGCAGGGTTCTGGGGTCAGAAAGGACTATTAGTAGAGTGGATTAGTTGTTATGGGTTTCCATAGGACGATTTCAGGAGACACAAAGCCAAGGACAGACTATTGAGAGACAAAGCACGGGAAAATTTGGGCTGGGTAGCAGGGTTCATGCTGCCTGTGAGGTCCCTAAAGGCTGGGTGGGCTTGAGAGACAACAAGGAATGAGCAGGGCAGAAATTCATTCTACTCTTGACAAGGCTTGGGGCTAGGGCAGAGGAGGCAGGCAGAAGGAAACCCGAGGAAACCTGGGAGGAGTCTTGGAAACCTAGGAAATGAGGGAGACTGTACAGACTTTGAGGTGATGAGTATGAGGGTGGAGATAGCAGATGAGGCTTTTAGTACACTCAGGGACCTGACCAAGGTGGGGCAGAGAAATAAAAAGAAGGATTTTTACTCCACGCTGGGATTTCAGAGGTTGCAGGTGTTTGTAGCAAGCCCTGTAATCTGAGATGTACAGTTGAATGGCTCTACCAGGAATTGCTCTCAGGATACAATATTCTTAAAGATAAACATTTAACAGGCCCCAGATGTCCCCTGTTTGTCAGGACCAAAGTTTAACCTTTGTCATCAACACTTCCTCTTACACCAAAACATATATTCAGGAGTTCCCCTAATGGTGCTTTATCAACTCAGAGCTGTGTGCTCTAAGCGGTGTCACCTAAAAAACCACAGTCACAATCCAAGTTTGATTTGCTGTCTGCTATCCTGGCTTAGTAGTACAGTTGCTATGGCCTAAGACCCAAAAAATGTCAGAATCAAATCAGGATGTATTCATACTTCAGAAGTTTCAGCGAATCTTTTAAGCCTGATGCCAGCTATGAAATTGGGAGTCAGTTTACTCACACCCAGTTTCAAATCATTGCTATAGGGCATGAAAACCAAGCAGCTGTTACATCAACTTCTTCCTTTTTCCAAACTTCAAAAATGTTGCTGGACAAAGATTTGGGGGTTAGCCTTGCCATGGATGTATCCCAGAGCTATAATTTCATATTTTTGTGTATCTTTAAGAGCAAGGAGAATTTCTGCTGAAAAAGCAGGGTCTTCCCACTCATACACAGAACTTTACAATTGCTGAATGAAAGACTTAGCTATTCTTGTGACATTCCAGGCCACTAAATAAAACTAATTAGTGAGGTGCTCTTTTATGCTATTGGTTTTTCCCACTCTGTTACACGCTGGTTTAGAGATTCCTAGTAACACCCTTGGGCTACCTTTAAATCCCAGACCTCCTCTGAGGAAATCCGAGTGAGAAGGCTCTCATGACTTGGTCTCAGTATTTTATAACCCTACTGTCATAATTTTAATGTCAGTCTACAGTCCAGCTGGAGTTCCAAGCCCTTTTTTTACTTTTTGTGTATTATCTATTGTTGTGTTAGGACCCACTACCAGTTCCTTGTCTGCAGGAGTAGATTACTGGTTTCGCATTTACTCAATCCACCTTTTATAAAGGAATATGGCTTCTGCTTCTATTGAGTACGAGTCCCTGGGACATCCTCCCTTGACAGGTGGCTGGGGGATTGGTCTCTTTGTAAACCACTAGTAAATTAGTTTCCCAACTTACTAACAGAAAGCTTTCTGACTTGAGCCAGTAGCTCAAATCATAACAGTAGAAAACCATACAGGATCCTTGCATGGGCTTCCCCAGTAAGCTAGAATCCCACTGATTCCCTCATTCAAGGTTTATTATGAGTTAGTAATACTCTGGTAATCCTATTTCACCAAGAGATCTCCTTCACATTGCCAATGTGACTGCAGTCATCAGAGGTCTTCAATTTTCTTTTGGCTTTTCCTGAAAATGCTATAAAGTCTGCTGCAAAAGTTGGGAGGGTAGGTTTGACAAAATCTAGTGATCTTTTTGCTGCTTTTCTGTAAAAGTCAATGGAGCTATCACTGATCCATCATCCAACTGACCAGAACCTCTCAGGAATGCATCTTTCAAGGGAGTCTGTGCCTCTGCTGCCGTCCCTCCCCATGAGTAGCTGTCCTCGCTTCTGCTAATCTGAGTCAAGAAGTAGAGACCACTCCACTTGAACTCTCTTAATCAGGCTTACTACACACACGGTCGCATACAACAAGGCTACACTATTAATTAAGGGAGTCCAGTGTAATATTTTATTTACAACCAGCTTCTCTCTAGCCTTTTGCACTCCTCCAGGCCAGGAGATGGATTCGTGGAATTACACATCAGGCTTAGTTGCATAATATGGAGTAGATCCTTCAAGGACACTTATGCCCTGATATAGTTTATAATGCATTGTTAAGTTACGTCTGTTGCTGAATTACCTGTGATTTACTGGTGGTGAAGTAATTAATATTTACACAGCAGTTGAGATCTTGTGAAGATAAGAGTTTCTCAAGACTGGTGGAGATAACACCACTAGTATCCTGCTTCTGGAATATCTAGTTATTTTCCTCTGTTACTTTGTTTTGGATTTTGATGGGTATCACCTCTCAGCTGTGTGATATCAAACTGTACATAACGCTGCGCATTTCCTTACAATCATCCGCAGCTTTGTTTTCCCTATGCTGCACAAGTAAGATATATAACTTGAACAACTGGAAATATCACAGTCCAACAGGATTCCCTAACATATCTGTAATACATCAAGCAGTTGCTGCCTAGCTATTATTACAGTCTTTTCAGATGGAAGATTATCCATGATAGACGTGGAGAAACTACATCACTGTTTACTGCTGACTTGGTGAATTCTTGACTTTCTGTTTTGTGCTCTCTCTTTACTTGGAAACTGTTATTTGTCATTGCTTTTTCATGTACTTCTGCTGCTGTCATTCTTTTCTCTCACAACTCACATCTTTAGAGCTTTTATTAGATGTTGAGAATTCAGACAAAGAATTACAGTACAACCAGAAATGTACAGGGGAAATGTTGAAAGACTGGTCTGGTTGTAGGCTGCACTTCCAGTCTTGCTCTTAAGATGGTAGTCTAAACTTGGGAATGCAATCCATGCACTTTGTTTTTGCTGTTGCTGAAATGACAGAATTTCTCTTGTGATTTCCAAAGTGGGAATTTTTAAGAGCTAATTTTTATAGTGAAATTCTTTTGTGAATTTGAGAAAAAAATAGAAAATGAGTTTTTATTTTTAAGGTTTGAGCATATATGTGATTCAGAGAGATTATATGCAAAAAAGACATAGAGAAATAAGTGGAAGGATAAGAGTTTCTGAATTGTCTTGGCAGTCTGTGGCTCTGGAAAAACAGGCAAATCTTTGTGTGGAAATTTGTCCAGGCAGATGGTTTGGAGCAATACTTATCTCCGACAGATAAAACTTGGGTTGTCTGTACTCCAGCCAAGATAACTTGGATACTCAGTGGCTCTGAATGTGTTAAGCATCTAATTATGCTACTTTATTTGTCTACCGGATGTTTAATATGGATGGGGGGGGCACATTTGGAAGGTAAATGAAGAAGAGAATTTCAATCTATCATAATAATTGAGTTGACTTCCCTTTCTTTCCTTTCTCTTCAAAAGCCACTTTGTGTAAGTTCATTACATAATCTTCTGTGTTTAACAGAAACCATAAAAAACTTCAGAAGATCAAAACGGGGGATGTCTACCATGTCTAGCTAGTTTTGTGTCTCCTTTAGGTTCAATAGGTTTCCTTACTTTTACAATGCCTTTTATGTTTTCCATTTCCTGCTGCTCAGAGTTTGAATTCCTGGGGATTTTGTGAAAGACTCTGATTACATTTACATCTTTGTAGCAACTTTAAAATATCATGCAGCTCTTGCAATTCCACCTCCCCCTAAAAAAACTGTAAGATAAAACCAGAAAGATTAAAAAAA